>PNEQ01103254.1:12532-40147 GCA_003012365.1 Medauroidea extradentata | reverse complement strand
TATGTGTATGTGTATGTGTATGTGTATGTATATGTGTATGTATATGTGTATGTGTATGTGTATGTGTATGTGTATGTGTATGTGTATGTGTATGTGTATGTGTATGTATGTGTATGTGTATGTGTATGTGTATGTATGTATGTGTATGTATGTATGTGTATGTGTATATGTATGTATGTATGTATATATATATATGTATGTATATATATATATGTATGTATATATATATATGTATGTATATATATATATGTATGTATATATATATATATATATAGTATCTTACTGTATTTACCTTGTGCATTATTTTTAATCACTATGAATAGATAAAACTGCCAATTACTTCCCTTAATAATTTACGTACATTAAAGCCTTGCATGGTAGTTTTACAAGGATTTATAAAATATTTTTAGCGTAAATTTATATCGAAATCGAAGAACCGCTACGTTTAACTAAAATATATATTTCATGTCCTTTTTTTCTTGTGGCAATAAACACTACAGTTTTGTAGATTTTTTGCACACAAAGTTTGGTAATTTAATTCACAAAAATGAGTTCCAATCATTTGAAATATTTTTTTGAGGCTGATTTCTGTTCCTTTTTACTCAAGGAAAAAAAAAACTTTCATACATTTTTATGCATTGTATTATTTTACAGCCCAGAATTTTTGAAAACATTGTGTTAAAAATAATTAGTTCTTTGCACCAATGTAAATAAATAATAACAGAGTTTGGTCTTAACCTAAATACTTACTATAACAATTGAAAAATATGCATCTGTTGATGTACTTTAAAAATAGCTGGTCGTCTCTAAATTGTCATTTATTTGCTTGGCTGGTAATAATGATCAAATGTTGTTCTGCTTGGTTTCTGTCGGGTTCGTCAGGTAATTTTGCTCCAACATTTGTTACGTGTTTGGTTGTAGATTTTATTGTGCAATGAACCTCGCTAAATACGAAGCACCTGCTGGACAGCTTTAAATTTAACCGTACCAAAATACTAAAATACTATAGCAAACATTGTTTATGCCTCGTAGTTTTACATTGATTTTGATACTATAAATAAAACCGAATTTTGATATAGGTATCGAAGAATCGCTATGGAATAATTTATACCCTTATTTTTTCGTTACAGTAAATGTAAGTTTTTTTCGCCCAAAGTATCGCAAATTTTGTTGTGGAAGTAAGCCAAAATATAACAAATATTTTTTTGTTGATGAACTATGCATAATTTTGTAAAAGCTTAATAATAATTATGCGCTGCACGACTGCGCGGTGTCTTAATGTAAAGCATTGTGTTACAAATACCATCAAGAGTTCTTTGCACGATCACGAAAAAAAGCAAGGTCCAATGAGACTGGCATTAGCGTCACTCGCACCAATCTTATCGCATGAACAGTGACGTCATTCTTCCGCCTGATTCAACGGCCTTCCCTGGAAACGACCACTGTTCTCTATTATATTCGGTGACACGTCTGCAGTGTTGCCAGGGGCACGATTTTGTCTCGCTTTTTAGCGTGTGTCTAGATCAGCTATTCCCGGCTGGCAGTCGAAGTTAAATCTTCATTAATAACTAGGAGGTGCATGGCTTTTACCATTACATTCCAGAGAATATTAGTTTATTTGTAAGGAAAAAAAATTAGACGACTGCACCTAAAGTGCCAATAAATGACACTGCAAGAGGTTTTCCTCCCTCCCCCTAACTTCTTTACTAGGATGTTGGAACTTACCGAAGTATGACGAAGTTTAGGGTAGACCGAGTGACAACATTTATGCAACGAAAAATAAATGCTATTACGATTTAAATTACGTATCTATACCTACGTATTTAACAAAAGGTTAATTTTATTTTGTATTTTAAATAGTTACATCTAGTAACCAAGATTATATTCTGAAGATGGCATTGAACAAGGCCGGCGACGTCAGAATGAAAATGGAATTCAATTTCGTGTACTGAAGGAGGATTCTTTATAGGGGCAATTTCTGTCTATCTCAGGCGCCTTAAGTGAAATTGAGGTTTTAGTTATTTAATGTTATAACTCTTCTTAAGTTTATATGTTCCTTGCTTCTTTCTCAGTTTGTCTATGGAGCAAAGAAAACCGGGAGTCTTTGTCACTTTCTCGTGCCACGGAATTGCTCGTATATGCTCAGCAGTGTCAAAGCACAGTGAGCCAATTTCACTGTATCGCTCTTTGTTCTTTTTCTTCCAGAATTTCTTTATGCTTACTGCTTTTGTTTTTCATCTCATCGTTCCATTCTGAGAGTTCTCTTTTCCTTTCTGCCTTGGTATCCTTCAAACACTTTATCCATAAAAAGTCTCGCAGCATTTTGTTTCTTACTCCCTTGTATTATTTCCAAATCTTTAACTTCTTTAAGTCAGTTTGTTGACTTAAAAGGTTCCAAAGAAATTTTAAGATTTTCTGTTAACTTATTAGGTATTAATTCTGTATAAACGTCCAGAGATAGCGAATATCTTATTTGTCTGTTTCCATCAAAACTATTTGCCCTATTCAAATTATGTAAATTGTGTTTAATTCGACTAACTAATGGTCATGTTCCTCTAAGGCAACTTTTTAAAATAAATAGGTTTTTAAAATAATATTTATAAAAATTACTGTATCGCATTATTTCAATGGCATGCGACCTACTTACCCACATTGGTATAGTTTTAATATGTACAATGCCGTTTAATAAAGATTTCAAATCCGTCCACGGGTTGAGTTATTTTTGTAGAACTTTTTGGTCCCGAAAGTGCTGCCATCACTCTGCAGAGAATCACGCTATACGTGGGAGACATTTAGCCTTAATAGTTTCGGAATGAATCAAAATAACGCACGACCAAAAGAGGGAGTATTTAAAAACATTATTAAAAATTTATTAGGGGCTAATTCTTACGTTCTTAAGATTACTTTTAAGCTGGTTTCACGACCATCACTTCAAGTACGTAAGAAATAGAATGCTGACCAACACAGTCGTGAATGTACGCACGGTACGTGATGATGCTAATGCTTTCAATCACTTTCAATGTTTCTTATTTTACTCTACATAAATATGTGAGTTAAGCATTAGTTGTGAATTCAGATTTATCGAAACGAAGCCTGTCAAATGGATCCCTCTAAAAATTCATCGCTTATCGTTGTCACATCCAAACAGTGCAATGCCTTTGCAGAAAGATGTTAGGATTAGAAGTAGGAATTGTGTGACGTCCTCGATTAGTTTAGCGGTGCGTCACAGTGCTTATAGGGTATTGATCCTGGTGTTAAGCGGCCGATATTAGGCAGTCGTGGAGTGTAGGGCGGGCTTGTTCTTGTTAAGTAAGAAAGAGGGCTTATTGTGACACGCACGCAGTTATCAATCGCAGTTGACGGGTGATGCTTGCGCACCTTGAAGGGAGGGAAGGAAGGCGAGTGTGTGACATCAGGGGCGTTATTTAAGGCCACAAGGGGGGGGGGGGCAAATGCCCACCATGGGTTTAAAATTTTATGTGTATAAATATATTTTTTGTATTTTTAAATTTAAATAATGCTTATTTAAACACATAAAACTGAAGTTTTATTATTAAAGAATTTAATTTATACATGCTTAATTAATAAAAAAGATGCAACAAGGTCACTGTCACCAGAAAAAAAATCTTGCCCCCCCCCCCCTAGAAAAACCTGAAATGACGCCCCTGTGTGACACGCACACAATTATCGATCACAGTTGGCGAATGATGCATGCACATCGTAAGGGGGGGGGGGAGGAAGGAGGGGGAGGAATTGATCGGCTAGTTGGTGTGCGAGAGAGAAGGGTCTGGATGTGCGGGCAATCAGCAGGGAAGTTTTTAAGCGCGCGTGAAGTGAAGATCACATGACGCGGTGAACATGGCAGAAGTGTGGCAGGTTAATTTGTCGTTATTTCCTTTGTTCATCGGACATGAGATGTTCGGTAAAGAGCATTAAGAAAACATAGGCTGATATTTGTGCGATTATGAGGCATTTTGCAAGCTGTAAAATTATTATCGTCTGAGGCAAACTTTGTGAGTGACTAGTTGCTACTTTAGTGCGTGAAATGGCGATCGGTCAAACAGTGCGATGTGCCTGGGAGTTTAGATATAGGACAAAGCTTCCAGTATTAAGTTTGCTGTGTTTGTAATCTTTTCTGTGCTGAATTCCGGCTTGATTTATGCTGATCTTCTAGCGGAAATAACTCGTGACGCGAGTGCTACTTAAATTGTGCAAGAGGAGTTTACACAAATTTGCTGGGGCAAATTGTTCATGTTGGAGTGAGAAGCTTGTGGGTCATGGTTTATTACCTATTTGTACCTGGAATTGCGCTGGGTTTCAAAGGCTTATTTTGCTGAGTGGGTCTACCGGCCCAAGGCAAAAATGTTCTGCTGCAGCAGCGTTGGCAAGGTTACTTTGAACATTGTTCAATCATAGGAACTATTAAATTATATTAGTTATCTTGCAAGTTGTAAAATTATTGTAACTAACTGCTTTCTCGATGAATTCTTAATTAACCATACACTTACATGAGATGAAATAGGTTGAAGTGTATTTATTTAAATTAGCTTTTACAATATTTAATTAAGTTAATGAATTGCAGTACAAATTTGTAATGGAAAAATTCCATGAGTTTGTAATGTTGTGAATTCTGAGAACATGAACTGTGAGCATATATATATATATATATATATATATAATTTTGAGTATTGAACTGTGAGCATATACATAATATATGAACTTAGTTTTTTTTAAATATGAAGTACTAAGTGTACTTGCACTCTTCCAATGGAGTTGTAAACCGATAGTTATCTTGCAAGTTGTAAAACTATTGTAACTAACTGCTTTCCCAATGAATATTTAAGTACCTTAATAGTAGTATTACACTTTCATGAGTGTGGAGTGCACTTATTTAAATGAAGTTTCAAAATATTTAACTAATTTAATTTGTAATGGAAATATTCCATGAGTTGCTAATACTGTGATTTTGGAAAACTTGAACAGCGAGCATATATACAACGAACTTAGTTGTGGACTTGAAGTACTAATCCTACAGTTTACCAATAAGGTTGTAAACCTATTGTTAGTTTTAAAATTAAAATTTAGATTGCTAGAGATTCAAATATGCTGTGATCCAAATAGTAATTCCTATCATGTGCCATTCTAGTTAAGATGTTTATAGTAGTGTAGCTTGCAATGAAGTAAATTAGTTTTTACTAGAGGTGTGCAGTTTTTTTTGTAGTCCCCTTTTATTGAGTTCTTGGAGTTGTTGAATTAATTTAATTTTTTAATGTTTGTTAAATTTTCGTATTTGAAAATTGTTCAGATTTGGGCTTTGCTGATGTTCAGAATAGTTAATAAATACCCCCTGTCTTTAAAATACTTATAGCGGTCTTTAGCGAGTTGCCTGAGGGCCAAAGATCATTACAAATAAAACTGTGCCACTCTGCTAGACAGGGTGTGTCAGTACCTAGTGTGTCGAATGCAGAAAATAGTTCATGAATGCATGTAAGTTTAAAAAAAACAAAACATTTTTTGCTGTAAATTTAGAAATGGGTTAAGAGCATTCTGGTCCGTGGGGCTTAGTAGTAAGAAAATGTACTTTAGAGTCCAGGGTTTTGAGACCTTTTGTGAAGTATTCATATTTAGTATTATTTGTTGGCTGGTTATCAACAAGTTTTTTTGGGGTTTCGGCATACTTTCCACACTGTACAATGACGTCGTGGGTTTACCATTTGGACATCCTGGGCCTGGTGATGAATCTCAAGGCTACAGGTGTGACCTGCGCTGAGGCAGAGGGGATAGATGAGCTAAGGAAAAAATAGTCGCCGTTGTCCTCGAGGACAAGGCTGGCTTAGATGGATAGGGGAGTCAGTGCCAATACCAGGCCAGAGTTGTGGTATTTCTACTGAGAAGAGCTTGATCCTTACCCCATTGAAAGGGATTCCTAATCTGAAATAATTTGATTCTGATTCTGAAAGTCTATTGGATTTGGTCAAATCCGTAGATCGTTTGAAACTAAGTAATTTATTGATATCAGACCAAGAGATGATTTAGGGACTGATCCCACATTTTTCGGATGTGGTATTCCATCTTGTCTTCGAGGCAGTGGATCAGGGGACCAATTGGGACAAATTAAAAGAAAACTTTGGGAAGTGAACTGTCTTAAGCTAGTTAGACAGGATTTAGAGAAAAGGCATGTATATCGGTTTCAAAGACGTGACTAGAAAGTTTCTGATTTTATCCAGGAGGTGCACGCCGCCATTACTGGGTTAATGGTGACCCTAAGTGATGCGGATTTCATTGATTTGATTCTGAAGAATCTGCATCCTGAGGTAAGGTCTTTGTGTGTATTTTTATCAGCGCCTACTACTGTGGTGGCAATAAAAACCTAGGGTGTCAAGGTTGACAACTAGTATTACACGGCACAACAGTTTGACCGGCAATTTAAATCAGTTTCTGGTTCTCAGGGAGGTAGTACTAAGATGGTTAGTCAGTGGAAACATGTAGTCTGCTTTGCTTGTAAAGTAGAAAGACATATTGCTTCTCAATGCCCTTTGTGAAAGTCTAGGAGCCCTCCCCAACTTAGGTTCCAAACTAGTAAGTTCGAAAGTAGAGAAATTGCCTGTTATAGATGCAAGAAGGCAGGGCATATAGTGTCACAATGCGGTGTTTCGGATGATAAGAGTATGTTTCAAGTGTAAGGTCATTGGACATACAGCATGGGATTGTCCGAAGGGATGTGGAGGTGGGCAGTTGGGGCAACAGAGTCAGGGACACCACACAGCAGTAAACCAGACTTTAGCAGTGATTAAGCTCGCTGGGTCGAAGACTCATTCTAATAACTTTTGCGTGCCGATGACTAAACAAGACGTTGAAATTTTGGCGATGATAGATATGGGGGTCACGGCATCATTTATGTCTCGAGATTTTGTTTGTGAGTTAGTACGAAGATACCCTGAGTTAAAGAGAAAGTTGAAGGTAGAGGCTGGTTTCACTTTACAAGTGGCAAATGGAAGTGGCTGTCAGGTTAAGACCTCGATAGAGGTATGCTTTAAGATTGACAAATACAGCTGGTCATGCTGGTTCTGGGTGGTACCTGGCTTATTGTGTGATTTGTGTCTTGGGATTAAACTTTCTTTAAGAAACAGGAGCCGTTGTAGATTATAGAGCCGGGATTTTGTCCTTTGGGTTTGATAAGAATTTTTCCATTCTATTGGAGGGGAGGTGGTCTGGCAAAAACAGAGAGGTGTATTAGAATTGAAGTGCTGGGAAGAAATTTAACACTGACACAAAAAGGAAAGCTACGGTTAGTACAAGAAGAGTTCGGGGATGTTTTGACTAGCATATTAGGGAAATGTGACCTGATACCTGTGCATATCTCAGTCACTTATGAAGTTCCAATTAAATGCGCACCTAATCAGTTCTCACCCCTGAAACTTGAGGCCTTTTGTAAAATAATTCAAGATCTTGAGCATGAGCAGGTGATTTGTAAAAGCAGTTTATTATATGTATCTTCTACGTTCCTCGTAAAGAGGAAGGAAGCAGGGAAATACCGCTTAGTGTTAGACTTCTGCCATCTGAACGGGAAATTACATGTAAACCCTTTGCCCAATATAGATGTGCCCTTTCATCATTTGTCTCACGCGTCACATTTCACTATGACCTTGATTCAGCTTTCCAACAGTATACTTTGGAAGCAGAAAGTCTGGAGTACACTGGTTTTGTGACCCCTTGAGGACACAAGTGGAAAAGGGTACCTTTTGGAGTAAACTTTGGAGGGCAGTGCTTGTCACATATTTTGAGTCAATTATTTACAGAGTATCAGGTTAAGTTTGTCATATCCTTTTTATACAACATGTGTTTTTTTTTCTAACACTCTTTATCAAACTCGTAAAGTTTTGTACTAATTGCATTGTGCAGGTTTCCCAGTAAATCCTGCGAAGGTGTTTTGGGCTAAATGCCAGATAAAGTTATTGGGTTTTATCGTTAAGAAAGGGCAGGTGTTAATGGACCCTGAGAAGATAGCCCCTATAATAAATTTTTCGAGGCCACGAAATATAAAGTGGGTGATGAGATTCATCGGGATGCTTGGGTATTTTTCTAAATTCATTCCGGGATACGCTGAGATATGTGTTCCGTTTAACCATTTGAAGCAAAAGGATGTTGATGTTGTTTGGGGTGAAGAGCAAGAGAACAGCTTTAAGGCTTTAAAGCATGCGATCTCTCATCCTCCCATTTTGAGTTTGCCAGATTTTGGTAAACTTTTTTATTTTGCAAGTAGACACGAGTAGCTTAGCTCTGGGTGTGGTATTGCTGCAAGGAAATCTGGGAGAGAGGAAACTATTGCGTTTGCCAGTAGGAGCCGCATCCAAAATGAACAGAGCTATAGTACCTTTGAGAAAGAAGCTTTAGCATGCATCTTCATTGTAGAGAAGTTTTGTTATCGTGAACATGCCGAATTTCATTTGTGTATGGTCAATCAAGCTTTAACATGGTTGTTTTCCCATCGTGAACAACTGGGAAAAATAAGTCGATGGATCATGCAGTTAATGCGGTTCAAGTTCAACATAGTGCATGTCCCTGGCAGAGAAAATAGTGTGGCGGACGCTTTGTCCCGAATGTATGATCCCGGAGAGTTTGAGGGGGTAGGGCAACTGGAAGAGAAGGATGAGAGCTACAATGTTTTGCACCTCATTCCCGAGAGCTTTGTTGATATTGCTCGGTGTCAAAGTGTGGATTCGAAGACAGTTCAATTGAGGAAGGAGATCGCTGAGGGTAAGGGTGGACAGTTGCAGATTGTGAAGGGGATAATTACCCTAATTAATAAGCAGGGGAAGAAATGGGTACCTAAAGCAATAAGACCTATGCTGATGAGGTATTTCCATGATTCGCCAGCAGGTGGGCATATGGTAATACGAAAAACCGAAGATAAAATAAAAAGGGAATTTTTCTGGGAAGGTATACGACAGGACCTTCAGGGATACGTGAGTTCTTGCCACGAATGTCAATGTGCGAAACAGGTAGGAAATTCGAAAGTCAGTTTTTATTCCACTTATCCTCCTGAACGTATTTGGGAGAGATTATTCATCGATGTGTTCGGGCCTCCATCACGTTTCAAGTTCAGGGAACGTGAGCATTCTTGCTATGGTCGATGGATTTTATATATTTGTGATAGTAGAGCCATTGTGGGAAATGAAGGCTTCCACCATTTGTGGAAAGCTGGGGAACACATTTAAGATATTTGAAAGTTCTGAGTCCATCATTTGTGATAATGCGTGTTATTGTTCAGGTAAAATGTTGCATGATCTGTGTTCTGATTGGGGAGTAAAAATCATACATAGGTGCCCTTACTACACCTGCCCAAATTGGGTGGAGAGGCTTAATAAGTCAATCAAAGGTGCAGTAACTATTTTTCACCAAAGTAACCAATGGAAGTGGGACGAGAACTTGGTGTTGCTCAATGTTGCTTGGAACAATGTTCCTCGCAGTGTAACAGCAAAACTCCTGGGTTTCTTAAGTTTGGGAGAGAGGTTCCCCATCCCCGCATGAGTTTGTGGTGGGTAGATGCTGATAGTGGATAAGGCATCTGGGCAGAGACTGGAAGTGGTTTGGGGAGAGATTTATCAAGCATTTGTTAAAAATCATAAGTGGGTAGCAGAAAAGTATAACCAGGATCGTATTCAATGCCCCTGCCAAAAAAAGATGATTTGGTTTTGTTTATAAAGAAAACTGTGAGTAGAAAGATGGATTTTATATCTTCCAAGTTATGCTTCCCATATGGTGGGCCTTAAATAATTTTGTCCTTTTCTACTGATGTAAGTGTAAATTTGGGTGATCCCACAACTGGAGTTTTGTGTAAGAAGGCGCATATAAGGGCATTGAAGCCGTATCTTTCAGATAGCAATGCGTAACTCGGCAGAATAATGCATCCCTGGGGCTTTACTACATTCTAATGTGTTTTTTTAAGAGGTCTATTTTGTGGTTTGCTTAATGTTATTTGTTTCTTGGTGTCTTCAAGAGATTTTTGTGGTAGGTTTTTGGTTTTATGGGGTTTTGTTGTTCGTGTATTGTTTTTTTTTTTTTTTGTGAGTGGTGAACACCTAATTGATGTTTTTCTTTCTAGGACAGGCTATCTAGTTTTTTGCTTTTTTGCTAATTGTGTGTTGGGAGTTTTAAAAGAGGAGGTTGCGACGTTCGCGATTAGTTTCGCGGTGCGTCACAGGGCTTATAGGGTATTAATCTTGGTGTTAAGTGGTCGCTATTAGGCAGTCGTGGGGTGTAGGGTGGGCTTGTTCTTGTTACATAAGAAAGAGGGCTTATTGTGGCATGCGCGCAGTTATAGATCGCAGTTGGCGAGTGATGCCTGCACACCTTGAAGGGAGGGAAGGAAGGAGAGTGTGTGACACACACGCAATTATCGATCACAGTTGGCGAGTGATGCGTGCACATCGTGTTGGGAAGGAAGGAGTAAGGAGGGGGAGGCATTGATCGGCTGGTTGGTGTACTAGAGAGAAGGGTCTGGACGTGCGGGCAGTCATAAGGGAAGTTTTTAAGCGCTCGTGAAGTTAAGGTCACGAGACATGGTGAACATGGCAGAAGTGTGACAAGTTAATTTGTCGTGATTTCCTTTGTTCATCGGACATGAGATGTTCGGTAAAGAGCATTAAGAAAACATAGGCTGATATTTGTGCGATTATGAGGCATTTTGCAAGCTCTAAAATTATTATCGTCTGAGGCAACCTTTGTGAGTGACTAGTTGCTACTTCAGTGACTGAAATGGCGATCGGTCAAACAGTGCGATGTGCCTGGGAGTTTAGATATAGGACAAAGCTTCCAGTATTTATTTTGCTGTGTTTGTAATCTTTTCTGTGCTGAATTTCGGCTTGATTTATGCTGATTTTCTAGCGGAAATTATTCGCAACCCGAGTGCTACCTAAAATGTGCAAGAGGAGTTTACACAAATTTGCTGGGGCAAATTGTTCATGTTGGAGTGAGAAGCTGTAGGTCATGGTTTATTACCTATTTGTACCTGGAATTGCGCTGGGCTTCGAAGGCTTATTTTGCTGAGTGGGTCTACCGGCACAAGGCAATAAATGTTCTGCTGTAGCCGCGTTAGGTTTGTCTTCTGTAGAAGGTATGTTGCGGTCCTTTTAATTTGAAAAGGGCATTATTTTAACTTCACCAAGAAGTATTCTACTTCTTTTGAGAATTGCAAGGATAATCTTGGAGTGGTCATGTAGAATTTTAAAGTGTTTTAGTGTGTGCTTACTTTATTATCATTTTCAAATGGACCGAAATACGCAAGGTTACTTTGAAAATTGTTTAATCATTGGAACTATTAAATTGTACTAGTTTTCTTGCAAGTTGTAAAATTATTGTAACTCCCGATGAATATTTAAATAACTTAATAGTAGTAATACACTTTCATGAGATAAAACAGTTTGGAGTGTACTTATTTAAACAAAGTTTCAAAATATTGAACTAATTTAAGTATTCCATGAGTTGGTAATACTGTGATTTTGGAAAACTTAAACTGCGAGCATATATAACGAACTTAGTTGTGGACATGAAGTTCTAATCCTACAGTTTACCAATATTGTTGTGAACCTGTTGTAATTTTAAAATTAATTGTTAGATTGCTAGATATTCAAATATGCTGTGATCCAAATAGTTATTCCTATCATGTGCCATTCTAGTTAAGATGTTTATAGTAGTGTAGCTTGGAATGAAGTAAACGAGTATTTACTAGAGGTGCGCATTTTTTTTTTTTTTTTGGCAGTCCCCCTTTTGCCGAGTTATTTTGAGTTGTTGAATTTATTTAACTTTTTAATGTTCGTTAAATTTTTCTATTTGAAAATTGTTCAGATTTGGGCTTTGCCGTGGTTCAGAATAGTTAATAAATACCCCCTGTCTTTAAAATATTTGTAGCTGTCTTTAGCGAGTTGTCTGAGGGCCAAAGATCGTTACAATTGAGAAGGGTTCGTCCAGAGCTTGTTAGAAACTATCCCAGCATTCACTTGTGATTTCGAGAAACCATAGAAAAACCTATATCAGTATGGGTATTATGGCTATAGAAACAGATAAAGTGGCTGTGGACTCTACTAACAATGTCCTCGTATTTGTTGTTCATTTTCGGCATGTGCATTTGTTTTGCGCAGGCTTCTTTCCGCTCATTTACCATTCCCAAATGATGGTCAGTTTATTTTTGGTTACGTTATTACAGATCAGTTTAAAATATGAAAAAAAAAAAAAATGTTCAAAAGTAGATTTTGTTATGTTAAGAAACAATAACAATGAATATGTGACGCTGCTCCGTGACTCGCACCTATGCAGAACGGTGTGCGTCAGTTCAAACCAACTAGTAGCACGGTACTCTCATCTATTACTTTTATACTTTTTGGAGAGCCCACAACATTTCGTGAAACAGAGCCCTGTATGTCGCTGCATCACCTCATTGTATTGTTGCCATCAGATATTGCTGCTTGATAGGCAGTGTTTGTAAAACCGTGAAAATGTACTCTAAATGAATGCTGTGTGAATGGTGTTGTCATACAGCACTGCAAGCCGATTTAAAAAAGAATGTCCTAACTCTGTGAGGATTTCTAAAGAGCTGGGGGCCGATTAAATATCGCCACCTGCTATTAGCACCGACGCAGCGCAAAGCAAGTGCAGAGCAAGTTAAACGGATCGTCTATGCATGTGTGTGAGTATTTAATTCCACTACAATGCAACCATACGCAACGCAGGTGCAAATTTTGCGTTTCTCCCATAACCAGCGATATTTAATCGGCCCCCAGGTGTGGATGTGACAGGATGACAGGTTGTTGATGTTGCAGGCTGGTGGTGGGGGCACCTAGAGGCAACTCCTCCTTCCCGAAGCACCAAAGTCTGGATGAGCCGGGAGTCGTGTACCAATGCAATATCCAGGCCAAGACGTGCCAGCAATTCGCCCTCGACTTGACTGGTATGTACTAACTGTTCTCTCTCTCTCTCTCTCTCTCTCTCTCTCTCTCTCTCTCTCTCGTGTTGCAGCGTGTTTGTTCCAAAATGCGCACTATAAGGATGAACTACAGTGAACCATTTCCATATTGTGACCTCTGGTAGTTCATGGAGTTGGCTGGAATAAAGACTTGAGTGAGCTAAGGCATTTCTTCTATCAAGCAGTTTATCACTTTCCATTGCACACATAAGACATACGCCTATTTTTGAACCGATATCGCAATTCTTCACAAAGTTATGAATTTTTGTCTTGATTTGTGCTGATACCACTATGCTATAAATAATTGCTATTTCATCTTTAACTGTTTGTATAGTAAGTATTATCAATTTGTGTAATATAAGTAGCTACTGTTTATTGGCATTAAGAGAAAATCACATGAGAGAGACATAAAAAAAACTAATCCCTCTAAAACATTAACCCCTGCCGTTATCTTGCAGTAAAATTTTGTAACGGAGGCCTTTATTCCATCCAATCCCTCAATTATAAGCTGCATTGCAGGTATTTTCATTAGAAAGGTAATCGTATAGTAAGTTTTAGAAGTAGGAACTGGTTCATATCACCGCCATCTTGTTTCTAAACGCTAAAGGGATGTACACAATTAAACACTTAAGCAGTAAAACAAAGAAGCAAGAAGTAAGCAGTAAAGGTTAAGGCAAGATGGCGTTTATCTAGTGAAGTACGAATGGAATCATGGGAATACTTGCCTTTACTATGTTTGGTTAAACTATTTGGTTAAACTTAGACTTCCACTCGAACTTAAGAAGTAAGCAGTAACAATTCAGTTGTTTATACTTCGGTTTTAGTTACGTGATGGAAAAAATTCTTAGGTCTCCTGCTTAAGTCTTTATGCTTAAGTTTTTAATTGCGCAAACCTCTTAATTAGGCTGACTTAACTTCTCACTGCCATATTGCTTCTAGACGTTCTGTGACGTCTTTTCCCTAGTCTCCAATTTGTTTCCACATTTTACAATGCGACTTAATTGTACAAAAACATTGTGAGAGATATTCATCCTTGAAAATGCACATCAATATATTACATTAAAAAGTGAATTTTATTTTCCATACTGCCTTATGCTGACCATATAGTAAAGTTGTTTTGAAGTGAAGAGATTTTGGTCAGCACTTAAAATAATAAAACCAGCCTGCAAGTAGTATCGTCAGACACTATTCCTCTATACCTGCGAAAATCCGGGAACCACCTCGCCAGGAATCGAACCCGAATAGCTTTGGTGGGAGGAGTTGTGTTGAAAATGTCTAGGGTGCAACGTTTACAAGGAAAATGAAAACATGTCTGCGGCACTTCTATATCAGTGGATAGTACATAGTTCTTCCTGTAATAAAATGCTAGATGTCAAAGGAACATTTTTGGTCGCACTTTACCGAAATTAATATTTGAAACAAGCCAAAAATGAATGCGTGCGCAGCTGTATTAATTTTGGTTTTAAGTTACTGAACTTGAATTTGTTGACTTGCTCTACAGGAACTGTGGTACACGTTACATTTACCTATGTGCTAGATGTATAAATAATATTGTACGACCATTCTGTCATTTCCAGCCGGAAACATCAATTTTGTGTATTGCAATTTTGTCAGATTTTTTTGTACTCGTTTTATTGACAAACTATATATGTTAAGAGGTTTTAAACAAAAGGAAAGTTTTTGTTCGTTAGATTATCTTTTTCAGAAAAACGATATCCAATGCGCATGCAAACTTATGGCAAGGGTGTCCAGCCCTGTTATTTTAATTAGGGGTAGACTATTTCGGAATAATTTTTTTCACAAGTAGGAGGACTAGTTCTACTACACAATTAGTCCACAAACTAAGGGGCTGGCACATATTTAAATTTGGTAATGTAAATGTATTATTTGTTGTTTCGTGTTTCATTTACAACAAAATGGAGTTTTTTGTTTACCTTGAATACAGTCGTTTTCAAGGTATGACCTACATATTCCAATAACGCATTTTAATGCTAGGTGCGTAGTCAGACATTTTCTGGTGGAACATGATAACAATGTCTTAAATTATTGTTACATAATGTTGGAACAAGTGTGTTATTATCAACATCGAACTGTCGCTGAGACAACTGTAGGGCCTGTAGTGGCGCAGTGGCCACACTGATCGCCCCCCGCCTAAACGCATAAAGACTCGACTGCCGGCATGGGCAGCCCCAGATGTTTGCATGTGGGGATAATGCTGGAACGAAGTCCCAAGTCTGTAAGTTTACTTGGAAATTCCTGTTTCCCTTGTGCTGTATTCCCGGCGCTGTCCCACATCCACAGAATTCACCCTGACAGGCTCTGAAGTCCTGTCAAGTCTCTTACATGTCCACTCCACCGAGAGAAGTGGTGCAATGGTAACATTTAACCCTCATTCATGAGGATGCGGTTCGAATCCTCTTTCAGGCTCTCCTACTTGCTAAAGACAGTGCCGACTTGAGTCCTTTCTACCGTTAGTTGTCTACTTTTCTTTTGTCTGTAACATTGAGTCAAGATATGTCTGTAATAACAGCGGTTTTGCCAAAATGCAGTAGAGGCCGGCATATAAGTGCACACAAAGTACTCCGTGAAGCATTTTCGTAAAATATTTAAAACATTCTTTTGTATTTTGTAGCGCCAGTACAGTTTAAAATATTCGTTTAACCGATCACAAATGCGAGGAGTTTTTATGCTGTATAGCTGCGATCCTGCAATACTGTACTGTGCACAACAGAGCTATGCTCTTCTCTCGGCCTCTCTTCTTGGCCTATGCGCATGCGTAGGACAAAATGACATCATACCCTTATTGGAGTTTTAACATTAAAAAAGTGTAAAAGTCTGACTGTGCTCAAGCCTGTTGATCCTTCTTTCACCTCTTAGTGGCAGCACCTACTGGAGCAGCAAGTGTTATATCCCCGATACTATAAAACACGTCGCTAGATGCCAGAATTTATGTTTTATCTAATACCAGGCAAAGCAAACATTCTGAGCAAAAATGTGACACGAGCCTTGAGCAAAACAGGCGAGGAGACGCTGTGGTCAAACAAATATCAATAATACCGAGTGCAGGCAATGGATCTAAATTATCACACAGACTATTTTTACATATTGAACCCTAGATATGAAATATTACCTAACTCGAAAATATTTTAATTTCGAATGTCACAAATAAAAAAAATATTATCATATAAATACTTGCCAAAATAATAGCCTGGCAATTAAATTTAAACTACATGGACAATTATATGTACGATTATTTAAGATCCATATTGGAATGCCCGGAAATTAAATAATGGGAAATGTGAAACAACTTTCCGTGCTGGTAATGAAATTTTAAACCACATTCTGTATCATGAAAAGTTTAGTAAAACACGAAATTTAGTGTGTAGAAACAACTTGTGACGGTTTTTAACTAAAAATTTTCCTTCTTAATTATTTTTCGAGGCAATGTGTGAACATCCATTATCTGACTTCATCAGCTGCTACTGCCAAAACGTTAAAAACAAAAAATAAAGTATTTTTCACCTCACAGCAAGTTGAAGCCGCCACAATCTGCTACTAAAACATTCATGGATATGTAAATGAATAGTGTGAACATTTAGGTTGCTGCTGCTTTGTGAAGTCACACGACTGTTCATGTCATCTAATATTACCTCTCAAACTGCTGCACAAGCGTTTCGTTACATGTACATTTCCACAGCTTTAACAGTCTGAGGTTCACAAGGATCAAGCATACAACGATATTCGTTGCCAAAGTTGACGAGTATGCATCTAGCACGTGGGGAAGCTCGTGGAAATAACAGGGAATCTTGCCGCTTTTACCAAGCCTGTCATCCGAGTCGTCATTTTCTACAGCACACCTCATTTTCAGCCGTTGATTGACGCCTGCGAGAGAGGCACGTATCAGGTGCAAATGAACAGCACAGGAAGATCGAGAAGTGTTCGTACATCACGGTACGATGCAAATGTCTTGCAGAGGGGTTGGAGAAAAATCAACCTATCAGTACACGATACATTGGCCGAGAGGTCAACACTTCGCACAACACTGTGCTACGTGTATTAGGCCTACATGAGCAACAGCAAGCAACATCCCTACAAAATACGGGCTGTCCAGGGATTATGCCCCGACGACTACCCTAAACGGTAAGAATATATGTATGCATCGTAACACAAAAAAACCACAGTTTACTATCGCAATTATTTTCATAGACGAAGCATATTTTACCTGTAAAAGTGTGTTCAATTAAAGAAAAATCCGTGTGTGGAACAAGAATTCTAGTACCACGATAACTCGAAGCCACGAACTTAGTTTTTCCATCAATGTTTGGATTGGTATTGTAAACGACTATTTGGAAAGGCTTCATGCGCTGCAAGATTGCGTGACTATTGTGACCTACACATATTTCCTTATATAGGTCATTCGGGATAAAGCGAGCACTAAAAATTTAACCTTTGAAAAATATCACTGCATATAATTCAACATTACACATAGTCACCTTACTGCTTGATGGTTGGCAGCGAAATTACGCAACATAGTTCCATGTGTTTCCTATTTATACAAAAAGAATATTAACCAAAATCGACATAATTGTATTTTATATAATTAATAAACTTCCTTTTATTAAATTGTATTGATCCATACTGACTACACAATTTATTTTAAACGCGCAAACATCGAGTGATGTGTCCAGTGAGGTTAGATATGTCCCGTCGTTAGCCGTTACGAGCGGAAATATACGAAATGGCTGGAAATAGAACTTTAGCAGGGCTTTTTTTAGTGCTCAACTTTATCCCGAACCACCTATAATCAAGCTACTCGTACTGATGGAAGACGTGCGATTCAATTTCTGCCAATATCAATAAGTTTTTGTTTTGTGGGGTCATGTCGAAAGTACGTATACGAGACTCCACTACAATAGCATTCGCCATACTCTTGGTTTATTCAGGAGGGTTCAAATATAGATTCTACGTTGCAGCCGACTCTACAATGACGAATATTCCTCGCTTCTAACCGTTTCTGTAAAGTAACTTCCCTGTGTGTTGATTAAAAAGGGCTGTCTTTATTTCAATTCAAGTTATGATTAAACGATGTGACTATCAGTACCATATTTCACAAGGTGTTTTACCTAATACATGTTGAACTAGTAATACATTCTTTTGTTGACACCGTTCATTTGCACACTCGTGAATAAATTAGTAACGGATCGTGGTAGCTTGAACAAGATGATGGGGACCGCGGTTGGCGCAGTGGCTAAAGCGCTCAGCAGCCACCAAAGCGATCCGGGTTCGATTCCTAGCGGAGTCTGTCCGCACGAGGGAATCGTGGTGTATGATGTCGCTGGTCGGCAGGTTTTCTAGGGGATCTCTCGTCCCCCCCTCCCCATCATTCCAGCGCTGCTCCATACACCGTTGAGAATATTTAATTTTATATGTGTAACGTTTTGGCTAATCGCGGTCATTACAGAAGAGCAAAAAGTAGGCAACTGAAGGAGAATAACGGAAGGACTAGACCAGCACTGTCTTTATAAAGTAGGAGAGCCGGAGAAGGGATTCGAACCCCGCGTCCTCCTGAATGAGTCACCGGCCTCCGTAGTGTAATCGGTTAGACGCTGGTTTATGGTGCGAGAGGTTCTGTGTTCGAATCCTGGCTTGGGCATGGCTGTTGTGTTGTCCCATGACATAATTCCATCCTCATCGTCTCTTAAGACGTTGTTAAAGGGACGTCAAATCCTTTCACCATCTGAACGAGTGTCAAGTGTTACCGTTGCATCACCTCTTTTGGTGGAGTGGAGATGTAGGTAAGATGACAGGCTATTAACTGTCCAGGTTTTCAGAGCGTGTACTGGTGACTACTGTGGGGTTATGAAGCAGCGCCAGGAATAAAGCACAAGGAAAACGGGAGTTCCTAGAATAAAACCACAGACTTGGGACTTACTTCCGACATGTTCCCCACATACAAACATCTGGGGGCAGACCACGCCAGCCATCAAGTCTCGTGGCAAATGCGCCTACAGTCATTTCAGCTACAGTTCGTTAGCCTCGGTGTGGGTAATGCCAGTCATAACACTGGTTCCAACATTGAATAACTATCGTTCAAGTTTTGCATCATTATCACGTGCCACCAGCAAATGTCTGGCTGTACACTTACATTGAATTGCGTTTTTGGAATATGAGTATAGTTTATGTCTCGAAAACGGCTGCATTCAGCGTAAAACCATAATACACCATTTGGTTGTAAATGGTTTATAGATAACATACTCACATGAAACAACAAATAATAAATTTACAGTATTTTTTTTTTTTTACATATGTAACACCACCTTAGGTTTCATGCGTGGAGGTTGCTGTATGAGTAATTTTTTTTTCTGTTTTTTAGTATCGTTGATTAATAATTCAGTATCCAGAAACTCGGGACATTTATCGTTCATTGTAAAAAAAAAACTCCTGGTTCAACTACAATTTAAAGGGTGGGTATATCCTTCAGGGCCAGTTGTATAATCACAAGTTAAGAATTTTGTGGTCAAAATATGCCAAAATAAAGCAAAATAATTTTTTACTAGCAAACTGTACATTGTTTTAAAAAACGCTCTGGCAAAATTGTGTATCGTATGACTGTAGACAGTCTCAAATTTTTTCAGAGCGTTTAAAAATACGCCCTGTCATACTGTTAAATTTTTGTCTCCTACTATATTTTGCAATAAAGTTGGAAGACGGATATTTGACAAAAAGTAGTCATCAAAATGTTCCGTGGAATAGTTGGCCGGTTACTATCAAATATGTTAGAAGACATGTAGCAACGTCAAATTATGTTGGAGCTCGTAATCTATTTGTTTAGTTAAGTTATTTAAAAAATGTAAATCCCCTCACGGCATTTGTACCTGTTGAAACGGTATCTTGAACTTGTTGGGGTGTGGATACTGTTGTTTACAGTGATTGTCCAACATAACCTGTGCAGTGAACACAACAAAACACATTTACGCAGTATTGCCTATGCTCTCCTCGCATTCCATCGCTGCAGCCAAAGCTTCGTGTGCATTTTTTACTAACAACTATGTCTTCTAGACAGTTGCAACAAAAGGTCAATTTTTGCTATGAATCTCACAGTACTCAATAAAACGTCTTCAAATGTTCCAACGTTCCGATGGTACAAAAGTATTATACGGTTAGAAGGTATCAACTCCAGTTATTTTAGTAATTGTTGGCTGGATCAACCAGCATTTTATGTGGGTTTGAAGACCCCATTAACATAAATCAATTGTTTTACGTATTTCGGTTTCCAACATTTTAATGACATACGGTTTTAAAACTAGATGCTCAAAGGCTCATTACTCTCTAAATATTAAACTTGGGTACTAAACGTCCTGTATTTTTTTCTACTTTATTTTTCATAAGGAATCACCTCACTTCGTGTGTACCTGTAGTTCAGTAACACACTATAACGTATATTATTTTAACTTAAGTAGAAAGAAGTGCACCCTCACTTCAAAACACGCATTTTGTGCGTACAGTGTATAACTCTATTGTAGCAGCAAACGCCATTGCAGTGCAAATTTTATCACTGCAATGGCGTACGTCCACAATATTTCACTAATAATTTACCTCCGTTGCAAGAAAATTATTTCGCATGCGCTTTCTATCTGGGATTCTATCTACGCTTGTATTAGTAAGAAAGACGTTTGCACAGTGCAGTTATGCAACCGATAGTGCGAGAGTGCAGTTTTAACTTTGTACCTTACGAAACCATAAAATATTTTTTTGTAAAATTTAGTAAGATGATTTCAAACTACCGTTATCAGAGTTAAAATTGTAGACTTCAAATTCTTAAAGTGTGTGCATTCAAAGAGCAGATTTTGCAAACAGCCGCACAGCCATAACATTATCCTATTGTAAATAAATTATGCGTTGCATTTTCATGTTAAGCTAGGGAATTCTGCTCTAGTTTATAACGGAAGTTAAATTTCGTACTCAACGACGTGAATTCCTATAAAGCAAAATAAATAGCTAGTGTTAAATACGATCTTATATGCAACTACTACTGAGATAAGTAGTTATTTTCGCTTCATGTTTTTACTTCTGCGAACGTAGCCTATAGGCGAGATATTCTTCTCTCATCTTTACAAACAAAAATACCAAAAATGTATTTGCTGTAGAAAATTGTGTTCTGTATCGCAATGCGAAACTTCCCTCGCAGTTCTTGACAGTTTTTTTTCTAGAAAATATTATTTTAATATATAAAATGAAGTGTCCTGACTGACACACTCTTGCACTCACTCACACATCAACACACAGCCCTAACCGTCGGACCTAGAACCATGACATTTTGAAGGAAGCTTCCCCTTGCCCCGTAGGCACACACTAAGAATGGATTTTTCGAAATTCGATAGTTAAGGGGGTGAAATGTGTTTTCAAAGAATCCCCGATATCTCATTAACCGAGAAAGCTATTATAGTTTAAAAAATCTTCAAAATATTGCCCAAACAAATGCATATTTGTGAATTTTTCGATTGTTCGACTTTGCGAAATTTGAAAATTAAGGGGACGAAAAGCCGTAAAATGTGTGTGTATCATTAATCCGTGATTTCTCGTAAACCATTTCAGATAGTGAGGTGGTTTTTTTCTTTAAAATAATGCTTAAGTATATATCTACAAAGCATATTTAGAATTTTTCGAAATTCGTCCTTGAAAGCTCTTAAAAATTTTAACGTGTTTTTAATTATTCCCACTTATCTCCTAAACCAGTGGGAATATTGAAATAGTTTTGCTTTAAAATATATCTTACGTAAATATCAAACGAGTAATTTCAGTTTTTTTTTTTACGAAATTCGTACTTGAAATCTGTTAAAAAATAATATGCGTTTTCGAATCATCTAAACCGCTTATACCCGTTGATATATCGAGTTGAAATTTTGATAAGAATGGAGCTTATATAAATATCTACAAATATAATTAAGGATTTTATGAAATTCGAAAATTAAGCATGTGAAAAGCAGTAAAATGTTAGTCTCCCGAAAAAAGAGAATGATCATGGATAAATATTTCAACAGTGGTTTCTTTTTGCCAACCAACTTATAAATAAAACCTCTTCGACCTGTAACCTGTGCATAAGAAAGAATAATCACGGCCTTCCTAAAAGCATTAATCTATAACTGGAGGTTTCTTGAAGCCAATTTGCGAAAATTAAACAATAGCAATCCTAGACAATAGCTTTAGCCAACGTTTTAAACAAAATTGTTTTCAGTGTTACGAACTTCTGAGGCACAATCTCTGACGCCGGAACCTCGTGTACTTAACAGCGGCGCTAGAGATCACGCGTAACGAATTAGTAATTCTGGATAAATATTTACTCGTAAAGTTGGGAAACACCATTATCTAGGATTGCCATCGAGTATTTTATCCATATAGGCTTCCAAAAAGCGTAGACCTCAATTTATGTTTTCAGCGTTTATAGATCTACCACGCACCCTTAAGCATTCACTCAGGTATTGTATAAAAATTGTGGTATTGGGAGGGGTGGGGTTACGGGTTCGTATCCCGTGCAAGACTTTGCGATGGGAATTACCATGACATCATACGAGCATATTGCGCGCGCTCTTTACGCTGAGCTAAGACAATTTATAGTTCACTGTTATTGAGTACGCTAGCTGTTAAATGCTTTCATAACATATTTTATATAGAGTTACTGTTTACATTACATAGTTTCACGCGGTCAAAGCCGCAGCTGGGTATCCATTTTGTAGAGAAATAAGTATGAAATAAAAACAAATATGTTCTGCATTTAAAGTACGTTCAGCAAAGTGGACTGGATAAAGCTGTTTGTATTTATTGTTTTAAAGAGATACAGAGAATGTAGTTAATTAACACCATTAATTAATACGTAATTAAAAGTTACTCTTTTCTGTAGTATACGCGGGCGAAGCCGCAAAGGGATAGCTAGTAGGTATATAAGTCTAACCTTGCGCAACAAAATATTTCTTCTGTGGAACTCGGCATCGTATATTTTCCGCAAAATAATAATTTTAAAATCTTACATACTCAGATCATTAATACAAATGAATTAAATTAGCACACACTACAAAACTGTGGCCAGTAATCTGCAGATTAATAAAAATACTAATAATAAAAGTATTACTGTTTTCTGAATGTTCAAAGTAACCGAAAGTTCTACTTGATTAATATGATTGAGGCATTTTTCGGTGCATTATGAAACTGAAACTTTACAGTCGCATGTTGATTAATAGTTTTTCTAACAAATGCTCCTTTCTGTAATATTTTTAATTTGGGAAGTATGTGGACTATACAATACATACAACAGCAAACTAACACTTCGAAAGTAGTATTTTTATTTACTTTAAATTGGACGTTACTTTGGCGTTGTACGGATTATAACCCAACTGCTTGTACGTAACTAGCTCAAACTAGAACGTATCATGCATTGAATTTGATTCAGCACACATTCACGACTGTTTGCTGTACACACTGACACTTACAAATGAGAGTCTATATAATTGACTCTTGAGAAAACTATCTTAAGGCTCGGTTTCAGTCGCCATATTGAATTTTATTATTTTTCGCTTTTTTTTTTGGATTCTTAAGAAGAAAAATATTAAATATGTGACTATACCTCAAATTATATTTACATTTCGCTACAGTACGGACCTTGCGATTCAGCTGTTAACTTATAATTACGCCGCAATGTATGTGGCAAATTATTTTATATTCATAATTTTCTCAGCATATTACGACCTGACTGTACATTGCTAGCTCAACTGTCATGCTTGTACCTTAGCACAAAGTAGAATGAATTTGGTATAATCGCCGATTTAACATTTTCTTCTTTGAATTCCAAGAAAGCGAAAAATAATAAAATTTGATATGGCGGCTGAAACCGAGCCTTTTAAGGACGTTTAGAAATATTTATGAAAGTATTTTTTTTATTTTCTTCTTTATAAGTACGGCTTGGATGTCCATTAAATCTTCGTATCGATGTGAGTCTCTTTATCAAAAGGAAATTCTTCCCGCGCGCACGTGGTTTTAGCTTCCGTTCGACCTTTTCATAGTATCACATGCGGATAATCTTGGTTGCTGCGGTCACAATCCTCGGTCTGTTGTGTGCCAATATATGGCACAAGCTTCATGTGTTGGTAATCATTCCACGAACTTTCTTATTGCACAATAAAATGCTAGAGCAGGATTTCTGTGAAATGTTAAAAGTTGCGTGAACCAAACAAGATCCTTTACGTCTTCATAAACTGCTGTAAGTAATTTCCACTGACTGATTACGACTGAAGCTCACGTGTGCAAGTACAAGAACAAATACATTACAGCAGGACGATGCATTAGCCCTTCGCAACGTGTAATTCTTCTCCCTCCTTAGACACACATAATTGATTTAGATTGGTTCGTAATTCGTCACCCCTACAACTGCGCGTATTTCACTCTCGGCGTCATTCTTACGAGCAATTTTACAGTAAGATCGTATTTTGCTTTTACCTCTTAAAATTACCCGAATATGACTTTTCAAGAAACTTAAATCAAATCCACACAGTGTTGCTACAGGTATGGAAGACAGGGGGAAACCTGGAATAGTAAGAGAAATTGTTTTCGCCAAGTGGAAAATTAAATGTGTAATACAAGCTTCCAGACCTGGGGATTTTACTTACTATAAAGTTCTGCATTTTTAGTAATTTTATTAAAGGAGATAATGTAAATTGTAGAAAAATTTTCAATGCGCAGTAAAAAATCGGTAACTTGTGTATTTTTGTAACAATAAAAATTGGAGCGCAGAGTACAGTTGCCTTGGCTTCTGATAGACATCCTTATGAGGTCACAATAAATATAAATGGGTACATGTTATGAAAAAAGTTACGTGGAATATGAGGATACCAGTGCTGTTCGTGATCGGAAAAGACGCAACTGAAAATTGTGGTCTTTCTCCGGGTTATAGTATGTGGCGAACGCAGGCAAAATATCCACATTGTGTTTGCAAACAACATTGCAACAAAAATATAAGCCAGTTCCACCTGACTTCTTTAAACCGAGCGAGGTGGAGCAGTGGTAACACGCTTACATCGCATTCAGGAGGACCCGGGTTCGATCCGCGGATCCGGCCATCCTGGTTTTGATTCCCAAGGTTTTCCGAAATCACTCCAGGCGAATGATGGGGCGGTTCCTTAAACATACCCCCTCTCCATCGTGAACTTTTACCAAGGCCTTAGGCTATTCAAGGTCGTGAAAAGTGACCAAATAAGCCTAAATAAATACGTGTTTTGAAATTTTTCGTTACGTGGAAATAACCAAAAATTCTAAATTTTCTTCAGGAAAACCTGTAAAGTCAAGGAAATTTGATCCTGATATTCTGTAGCAACCCTATAGTTGGTTACTCTACGACATGAAAGGGCACGTCAGTCTTTAAATATTTATTTTCAATAACACAATTTTAATATATAACTAAACCATTCAAACATTAAATAAAGTTGAGTACGTTTGATATTAGGTGCCAATTAAACTAACAGTTCTTGAGTTACATTCTAGATCGTGGTTTCAGACATACGAGATATATCTTCTTTGAATTCAAACCCAGTTTAGAAATATTCGAATGCTGTGTTTTCCCACCCTGCAAATAATAGTGTGTACACAAAATAAACGTGCACTATTTCCTTTATCTTGTATAGCATTATGTTAATTACTGAATTCCGTTCCTGATTTAATTTGCACATGATACGTAATTTAATAATTATTACTTGCGAACAAAAACTACGCATTTTTAAATCCATCACAATGTTTACTTCTGGGCTAAGTTTATTAGCGTATTAATTATTTATTCGGATTTACAGCTGTCCAATACGCAGGTGAAAATATGTTCCCGAGTCTTTAGGTTAAATGTTCCGCACGTCTAGTGAGATTCTCTGCCACATTATGGCAGCACTTCCTGGAATAAAATTGATTCCATCAATAACTTTAAAACCTGTGGATGTATTTCAAATCCGAAAATTCAACTGGTATATATCAGACCACCATACAAATTTTAATAATTGCGTTGCACGTTATTTAAAATACAATTTTTATTTTTTTATTTTTTGTAGTCTACGTACATACAGTACGCTTTTTGTGACGAAACTATTTAACGGACATTATATCTGTATACCTACGAAAAAAACACACCCTTCAATTTATGTCGCTAAAAATCCAGCACGTTTACTAGAAACATTATTTTCAGGCCCCTAAAACGGCCAAAAATTGCTTTTCCAGACTGCCGTATCTGGAAAGTTAACAATATGGTTCGAAAAACACAACTATAGAAACAAGCGTTAGACTTTAAACTACGCTGCCCATAAATAAAGTAATTTGGTCACCGCTTGAAGTCTGATAGGAAAAAGGATAATCGCGAAGCACTGCACGCCATCTGAGGAACTTGCGCTGAAAGGCGATAATGCGGTACGTACGTGAGTTAGTGGCAGTATTTCCGCTTCTGCCTCACACACACATAACACAGCCTATCTAGGAATGTCCCTTAACATATCTGGGGATGGGATTCTAGGCGTTGAGTAAATTAAAAGTAAATTAAATCTTTACTCAGTGTTCTGTAGTCGGGCCGCGCCGCATCTGGTGAGTGCTGCGGAAGGCGGCTTTTGCATTGTGCCACAAAAACACCACATTACTTTCTGTATATATATATATATATATATAATATATATATATATATATATATGTACACCATTTCGCGACTAATTATATTGTTCGTAACCTTTCTATTTCCTATGTTATCACAGACACTTCAATCTTTTTAAACATTCAAATGCCTATGCCAGTAATGTATCTAAAACACGCGCGGTTATTACGAATATACAGTATTGTAACGGGTCATGGATTACAGCATAATAGGCTATGTCATCCACCTGTTACATGTTCTTCGTGTAATTTATTCATATGTACAGGTCGAGTTCGGACGGGGCGCGTTAATTTTTTCATGGAAATAGCTTATGCAAAAGTAGGTTGAATATTGGTTTTCAGTTTGTTCGTAAAGTGAATATAGGTGTACAAAATTTCACTTTATGAAAAATGAAATTTAATTTCTTGAAATATAGAATTCCTAATTTGATCTAGGCCTAAGTCAGTTTTCATAACAGCATAACTCCTCTGTATTCACTTTACGAAAAAGTTGAAAACATATTGTTGCGTGCCATGTACCTGGAGGCCAGTGGTCGGCGGCTGTTTCGTAACACCTTGAGGGCTGGCCGATGATTCAAAGCCCGGGTGGCTCATAGTGGGAATCCCGCCGAAACTACGTTCATAGATACCTGCCCCAACTGCGTCTTAACCCTTCGAGGGCGGCCGACATGACTACAAGCACATCCGAAACATGATGAAATATCTATTTTTAGACCCCTGTAATGCGGGGAACACCCGACTGTCTGGGCTAGTATAAAAGCACAGAATCGGCACATTTGAGGAGAGTTCTCTATTGGAAGTGCTAGAGGAAGGTGCTACGCCTGTGGAGAGAGACTGGTGAAGACATCTTGGTGACGTCAAAGTCTACTGTGAGGCGGCAGGCGGCTACCTGCGGAGCAGTGTTTGGCGATACAAGAGGACTGCTGCGGCGGGCTGACAGGCGAAGAGGAGGTGCGCGACGGGAGTCGAACAGAAGACCTCAAGAGTGA
>PNEQ01103254.1:0-12432 GCA_003012365.1 Medauroidea extradentata | reverse complement strand
CAATTTTATTGTGATTTATAGTGTTTAATTAATTGATGGTAGACTTTTCTTGTGCTTTGATTGTCAAAGTTAATTAACGTGTCTGTGACACAGGAGTAATTGTGTGTATAACTAATTGTGTTGTGAGAGTTCTAGTTGATTACTGTTTTGTATATTTCGTAGCTTTGTGAGCTATTAAATCCAGTACTTAATTTAACTCTTTTATTTGTAGTTCTAAGACCTCTATCCCAAAGAACTCATGGGAATTGCCCACATGTAAAGTTTATGTCTCAAACTTGTAACAATATTTTCGACTTCCTTTTATAAGCTATCACTACGCAATATTAAAAGCTCTCTCACCTATCCGGTACATCAACGTGTTTTTTGTTAATTACTATGGTGATCTGTATGCCGACTTAAAATGAAAACTTACCAGCAAAATTACAGTGTAAACAAAATGCCTGTGTTCGTGTAGTGTAAGGCCTTACGCCACGAGAAAATGTTAACATGGGATACAGAATGTCCCGTAAAAAGGTTGGAATATTTACAGAGGGTGTGGTATGCATCAAAAGAAAACCTATCGGTCTTGTACACACAGGTGGTAAACATAATATATACGGAGTTATGGTATACTACATCTACTGTTCATGAACACAATGTCCCTGAACTACTCGTCACAACAGGTGCTCGATGTGACCGCTATACATTGTAAAGCATCTCTCCACACTACGTCGAATGGACTCACGTATTCTTTGCAACGCCCCTGGTTTTATTGGATTGCGTCGCAGGCATGGGACACGCGTTCCCTTATTGTATCCACATTATGTGTGACGACTACATAACTCGGTAGATATTATGTTTACGACCTATGTGTATAGGACCGATATGTCTTCTTTTGATGCATACTACAGCCTCTGTAATTAATGGAACCTTTCCACGAGACATCCTGTACTGAAATTAAACCGCACATGTCTAAACGGCGTAAGCTTACTTCACTTCGTAACCCCCGCCAAAAAAAAATATTTTTCAGATGCTGCCTCCAACTCTTTGACATGCAAATTGGAACATTTAGGGAACATTCACCACTTTTGCAGTACGCAATTAAGCTCATCCCAGCAGCTGACTATTACAACCTCTCTAATTACTTAATCCGTTCCCTTTTCACATTACAGTGTCGAGGATTCTCCCTTTATACCCACCAATCATATTCTTTCTCAAGGTTATTTAATTTTGTGTCTTGCCATAAAGTAGATAATTTTAGACTGTCAAATGAAACCATGTTCAGGTAGTTCTAAAAGATACCATACTCGAGACCAACTTGCACAACTTTCATCATTAACTTGCATCATCTTACCACTTCTGCCAACCATGGCAGTTGTACACGTAGTAGTACCAACATTCGTACTTGACATGTATAACAACAGTTTCTGTTTCCCGAGCATAGAAAGCGGAAAACGTTAAAACTAATCTCGAAGTTAATCACGAACCACCCATACAAAGGACATCATAAATTATACAATATAACTGTAGACTGTCGTGTCAGTGACGGTACACGTTAATTTTCCTAAGTAGGCAATGTAATTGTTAAAAAATACTCGAGCAATGACCTGTGCACTGTCCGTAGGAAAATACACTACAAACTGTAGTAGACAACAATTTTTTTTTGTTATTGGAGATTCATGGGGGTACTAGCAGACGAAAAAATAAGAGGAAGTTGTAAATTAAAATTGTTATGCCCCACTCGAATAGTTCTGCGACCCACAGTTATTTTGGCGGCTGGTAGAAGACAAAGAATATTTCAGACACACGCGGTCTAGATCGGGGACCCGGCTATACGTTCACTCTTGCTTCATCCGCAAAAAATTGATAATGGTAATATTTATGTTACATTTGTTCTAAATTCTTTTGAATTTTGTGTAAACATAAAATCATTAACAAAATATAGTTACATTTTGTGAGGTTTTGCTGGCAGGAAGGTTACTCAAAAGTATGCTATAATCTGTTGAGTCGTGTAGCATGTTTTCTATTTGCTCTGCAACTTAAACAATAAATGTAATTAATATTTACATCAAATATGCATTTAATTCCACACCGACTTATTTGTATGAACTTAACCACTGAAATAAAATTCATATCGTGTATATTTTTTGTATGGAAAGTATGCTAAGCTGAGATTGAAACCAGACGTTAACTTTTTTTCCCCTTTACTTGATCATTTAATTGCTTGAAACACATCAAATTGAAATGCACTACGTGAAATTAACTGCCCATTAAATATGTTTTGTTTACAGTGACACTACAAACAATAGCACGGTGTTTCACTATGCCAACATATTAAATTTATAACGGACAATGAATCGGTGTTCTGTACAGTTACCTACAACCATTGATATAACACGGTAAATTGCTATTTACATCAGTACAACGTGTCACGATGTTTAAAACTGTAAAACAGGGCTAGGACACTTCCGTTACTGAACAAATGTATGTATATTTTTTGTTTGCTATAATTTTGGGTTCAGTGTATGCAATACTAATAATAGCCTACATTTTGGTCTACAGTTCAAAATTCAGTGAACCACATTTTTACAATTCACCTAAGTTTCTTTAAAAATTGAATAAGGAGAATCTAGAATTTGATCTGTATTGCATGCGGATAAAAAACGCGGCGGCGAAAATGTTCTGTGTTCTTCCTGCCACCAAAATAACTGGCTCCCCATCCAAATTCACCATATATCTACAATAAGAAACAAGTTTGTCGCTTACTACATTTTGCTCTGCATTTTCCTGCGGACAGTGCACGGGTCATTGTTGAAATATATTTTTTAACAATTTAATTACTTACATAAGGAAAATTACGGGTACTATCATTGGCAGGGTAAGTCTGTAATAACACTGTAGAAATTTTGAAATCGTTTGACTGAAAGGTTTTAGATTTATGACGAGTTTAGTTGAGCGCTCGAAGCATGTAATGAACGGGTCTGTTATGACTGAGCGACGCTGACTTGCGACCGGACGAAGCTTTGCGATGCATCGTGGTTTAGAGAGTAATTTCGTGATTACGACCGTCCTCGTCTGCGAGTGTTGTGATCTTTCGAGAGTACCTACCGAAAAGCTATGCGACAACGCACTCTCGGCGACGGCAGTTGGCAATGCTTCTGTGGATACATTTCTCTCTTTAAAATAATATTCCAATATTTCTGTTTACAGCGACAAAAATTTCTCTTATTAATATTACAAAAAAATATTATAAAATACTAGGTTACTTATTTTGTATGTTGATTGTCTCGTATTTTAATCGTGGCGGTAGGGACAATTGCACGGGCAAATTTTACTCTATTAGCCTACTTTTAAACATAACAGTAAAGCTACAGTGGCATAGAGCTGTAATTTACTGTATAAATAGGCAAAGGAAATTAATTAAAAAGTAAAAAAAAAAAAAATGTTATGCAGATGTTGGGATCGATCCTACGCCCAAAACAGACAAGATTTGGATACCATGACGCTAACATATATTGCAACATTTTTTTTTTTATAAAAATGTTTGGTACAATGGCAAGGCTGACGCGTCGCCACTGCACCAAACATTCCCCCCCTTTAAGTTAATGAATGCAATCCCCCAGTAACGTTGTAGTGTGTAGTTGTCGTTGTAGTTGTAAGTTGGCTTTGGCACACAGACAAGACGAACACAAACACCCAGTCCTGAACCCGAGGAAGTGGTTGTAAATGCCACCTCCCCGGCCGGAAATCGAACCCGGGACCCTTGCCTCAGCAGCCAGGAGCGCTAACCACTGAGCCAAGTGGCCGGACTCAACATGACACTGCGCGGGGCACATTTGTAAAATAGTAGTACCCATATAATACTTCTGTGCTGTTTATACTCTTGCATTGAGTTATAATATAATAAAGGTTTTCATTGACAGTTTTATCGTTACATATTTTAAAGTATAAATTTCCAAAACAAAACGGCTAACCCGAATGTCGTATGAAATCTAAAACTACGTTTATTTTACAGAAGTGGTGCCTGTCGTTTATATACGCAAAACTAATTTGGGAAGAGTAAATATTGATGTAACTCATGTATTTGACTCTTTCTGCGCCAATTAATGTAATAACAGTTGTTTAAGTGTGTGAGGTTACGGCAACTCAAGGAAAACGTCCGCCATTGTATCTTAAAAATCCACTTTGCGAGTCGGTAGCGAGCCCAGAGACAACGTGCTCGTTTGCGACAAACTTTGTTGATGTTTGCGATATGTATGCGTTACGTGGACAGTTCGCAGTCGCACAGAGGAGTTGTAATCGATTTCACCGCAAAGTCAAATTTAGCGTGTGTAGCGATCGCAAAACTGATTTGCGTTGTGGTCATAATCACAGAACAGGGCTAGCTGCGGACCGACCAAAAATGGCGCAGTCGCTTCTTCATTGTTTCTTTGCTCAATAGATGACTCTCCTTCCCTCCCGCGTTCATCACTCACTACCACTGTAATATATTTAATAATTCTCTCTTTCGGATCGTTCTATAATATTTATTTGTACTTCGTGCATCACGTTGCACTCTACTGGCACTGGGCTATTGTCCTATTAGCTTACATACTGTATGTGTTTTGGGAGTTACAATATAGAACTCATCTTTTTGCTTAATCCACGTGATGAAAACATACTTATTTACATTTGTTTATTAAAACAACACAGCTTACTGTTTTCAGATTGAAAATCGGATCACTCATTCTACAGAAAATCGAGGTATAAAAACAGCTAATTTTGGTGCTCCCTCGTGGCGGTGGCATTCACAATTAATATGTGGACATTTAACCTTAAGCCTGTTAAAGGGTAACATATTTAGTTGGGCATTTAGTTGGGCGTTTGTAGAGTTGCTTTCACACGAACGTAGATTATTGTATAGTTGTACGTTTGTCAAGAAAGTTGGATTTTGTCAAGTAAGTACAGCGGCGCACCTAGGAATGTTTGGAGGGGAGGGGAAGGGAAGGCCTGCCGGGTCTAACCCTCCCCCTATAACTATGAAGTCAATTACCAAGTATTTATATTTTTGGCGTTTGTACCTCATCATTAATGCCGTAACTTACAACTTAATTATGCGGTATGATCTACAAAGAAATCTGCGAGGCACTCGATTTATTATTTTGTATGTTGAAATAAAGAAAATAATATTGTTGCTCTCGTCCAAAGACCTAGTGACTGGGATAGTAAGGAATGTCTTAACTTTAATTTTTTTAAATACATATATTTTTTTTGTTTAGTATTTCCTATTTTCCACTCCAGTCCCACACTCGAACATTAGGGAAGAGAAATAATGATACGAGCCTAAATAAAGCCAATCACGTTGCCGACTGTAGGTAATTCCTGTACATGATGCTCACGATTCGAATTGCATGCGCTGGAGTAACAAATAAGCGATACACAATATAATATTTATTTTGAAATGTACCAAAAGTTAGTAACAGATATTCGTATCCATTCTGAATTTCCGCACTACGCGGGACGTACATAAAAAAAGGCCCTTCAAACAGCAAACGAAACGGTTGACCAACTTGTAAAACTGCAACCTGTCAGTCGTTACTCAGCACCTATATGCGGTTCGGGATAAAGCGAGCACTCAAAAAAGCCATGCTGAACTTCAATTTTCAGCCTATTCATATATTTCCGCGCGTAACGGCTAACGACGTGAAATGCAGAACATCTCTGAACACGTCACTTGATGTTTGCGATTCTAAAATAAATTACGTAGTCGGTAGGAACCTATATAGTCCTATAAACTAAGGTTTATTTATTATATAGGACACAAATACGTCGAATTCATTTGATTTTATTTCAGTATTGTTGCTTTTAAATGAGATAATACACGGAACTATATTCGGCAACGCGCTGCCAACCGTACGAGTAAGATAACTATCGTTAATGTTAAATTATTTGAAGAAACGGTCAGTGAATTATTGTAAAGGTTAAATCTATATTGCTCACTTTATTCTGAATGACATATAAAGACGAATACGTGATATAAAAGTAACCTGCTGAAATTCGGTAGGTTTATTCGCATTTTAAGTGCGTGGTAGAGGAGGCCCGTAGAATAACATATAGGGCCTAGCTAGCGTCGTTGAACTGTTTCCATTTTGTTATAATATTCGCTTCGTGCTTCTTTCTTCGCTAATTTGAACATTGCTTTCGTTATGGCTTTGATTATTTCTACAGTTAACATTTTTCTCGCACATTTACGTGTTCCGTCTGTTAACTGTAGAGACCCTACTTTCAGGCAGGGCTTTACTCCTGTCACTATTGCTGAAATTTTTCCCTACCCAATCTAATCTTAGGACATACACCTATCGAGGTCGAAAAAAATGTGTGATTCGTACTTTATTTTCTTAAAAACAGGAACTGTATACAGGATGTTAGTAATTATAGGCACAAACGAAAGGGGTGTGTCAAGAACGATGGAACGAGCAAATAATGCTAATAACATAGGTCCAGAACACGACTGTTTTCCTGTTACGCCATAGCTTCGCCATAGTTTTCTAATGAAGAAATTGCTGACGTCCTCTTCATGTGTGGGCGAGCTAATGACAAGCTCGAATGTATTGTAACAACTTTGCTGTCCTGGGCGCAGCCAGGTTCGCTTGGGATGGAGGGCTTACGTAATAAAATAAAATTTATTAGATTAGGGTTCTTAATTTATTATACATTCTACGAAACACTTTACAATAATTACACAACACTTGGCAATAAACATACATATACAGATATTATAAACACATTACCTAACTAATAGTCTAATGCTATTCTAATACTGGCTAATACTGGCAACGCATCTGCTTATATAGCACTTGGCGCCGAAGTCCAGAACATTCTCTAAGTTTGCGGAAAGGGCTGGTGACGTAAGTTGAACCTTCCCGATGTTTCGGCAGCAACACTCATGTCACGCTCGAACGGAATGCCTGTCAAATGGTGATGGACAGGTGCCCATTCATTCAAAAGGATTGACGTTAGTCCAGTCTATGTCAGTCTGTCCGGGCAGGTCGGGCGCCGGGAGCAGGCAACTTGTGGAACCGGGAGGGAGGGGGGGGGGAGCATTCCAACAACCTAGCAGCCCGGGCAGTATGTAGCGAGCGGAGGTTGCAGGGAGGAGGGGTGGCGTGGCCCTTCAGTCGCGTGCCTGCATGGGCCACAGGTTCGTTACACTGCCCCCTCCTTTAAGTCTGTTCGCACCGAACAGACTCTTCTTCTGGACCTTCATAAAGTGCCAGTCGATCAATGTGGACAACCTTGGATTTAGCCAGAGAGCCACTGCATCACATCCTGAAGACTACTTCGTTGATTCTTTTTGTTATCTTATAAGCACATTCCCAGATTTTTCTGAAGCTTGGGGCAGTATCCCTTCCGTCTTATCGGGTTGTACAACCATACCAGTTTTCCTCCCTCAAATTGCTCAGCTGATGCTCTCCGATCATACCTTGTCTTCACTCGGTCGGTATTAATCCTGAGATGCTGCTGGGTGAAGACATGTATGTCCACTAACCTCCTACGTAAATCACTGGCATAGTCTCGCGTGGCTACCTCTTCTTCAGATGGTCGTCCAAACAAGAGGTCACTAGGGAGGCAGAGCTTCAGATGGTCGTCCAAATAAGAAGTCACTAGGGAGGCAGAGCTCTCTCCCGAATAGCATTTTCGAAGGTGTTACCCTTGTAGACTCGTGGACTGCAGAACGAAAGGCTAACAAAAATAATAGCACCTTGGTGTCCCAATATTTTTGGCTCTCCGACACAAATATTGACAGATACTGCTGCAGAGTGCAGAAGTCTTTCGACCATCTCATCTGACTGAGGATGCAGTGCTGTGGTTCGTGTCTTCCTCATACCCAGAATCCTGGTCACCTCTTGGAATAGGGTAACCTTAAATTTCTTCCTTGATCTGAATATTGCTCAAGTGGAACCCCAAATCTTGAAGACGTGTCCCAAAAGTGCATTGGCCACCATACAAGCTTATTAGTTTGGGATTGGTGTTACATCTGGGTTCTTAGTAAAGCAGTCTTGGGCTACATGGAGGTATCGGTATCCCCTCTCGGTGGTTGGTAAGGGGCCCAGAATATCTACAGCCATCCTTTCAAATGTGTATTTCTGGAAGTAACCTATTCCTTTAATTCTTGGGCCTTTTCTTGCTACCCAGTAGAATCTCAGGCTGACTCTGTCAAGTGTTTTGTTGATGTCAAAACGTCCACCAGTCACAGTGTTATGCAGTTATTTTAGCACATCTGGAACCCTACAATCTGGCAAAACAAGTTGAAATCGTGTTTGTTTTCCATTGTTACTCTCACACTTCCTATACAACACACCATCTCTAAGGATAAGGGAGTTCCACTGTGCCCAATAGGATTTTACTGTGGTCCCTAGGCTAGATATCTCTTCCCAGCTTGGTCGATGGTCTTTTTTCTTTCTACTCCACTAAAGGGCATATATTGGGGTCACTTAATTGGTCTTTCCTCACCTCCTCATCGCTCCATAACGGTATCTGGCTACCAGAAGTATCTTCTCTTATCTGGGTCCTACGTAATGTTCGGGACTGACTATTCTTTACTTCTTGGCGCTCAGTGTCCACAAAATGGTTCACAGGGTCTTCGTGAGAGGGTATCTGCATTGCTGTGAAGACTGCCAGATCTGTGTTGTATTTCAAAATCATATTCCTGAAGACGTATCCAACATGCTATCTGCTCTTCTGGGTTCTTGAAAATTAGTAACCATCTTAATGAAGCATGATCAGTACGTACTACAAAATGCCTTCCATAAAGATAAGAATTAAAATGGGAAATTGCCATCACAACAGCCAAAAGCTCTCTACGGATCACACAGTAATTCTTTTCAGGTTTATGAAGTACTTTACTAAAATATTCAAGTGGCCTCTCCTTCCCTTCCTGAACTTGCGACAACACAACACCAATACCGACATCTCTAGCATCAGTATCGAGAACGAACTCGCCCTTACTGTTAGGAAAACCCAGGACTGGAGGTTATGTCAATATTTCCTTTAACCTCGCGAAGGCAGCCTCACATTCAGGAGTCCAATGAAATTTTCTTCTTGTCTCTGTTAATTCATGCAGTGGCTTAGCAATTGTTGCGAACCCATACACAAAGCGGTGGTAGTATGCACACAGGACTAGGAAACTTCTAACTTCTGTTTTGTCGGCTGGTCGATGCCAATCTCTGATGGATTTCGTCTTCTCTGTGTCAGTCTGTATTCCATGGGACGATACTATATGATCCAAAAATTTAACCTTCTGCTTAAACAGATTTCATTTCTTAGGGACCCGTTTCAGGTTGGCCACAGACATTTTCTGGAACACAGCATCAAGTCGCATGAGATGTTCTTCGAATGTCTTGCCGGTGACGACAATATCATCCAGGTAAACCTGACAGGAGTGTAGTGGAAGAATCTTTTCCATTAAACGTTCAAAAGTTTCAGGAGCATTGCATAGCCCAAATGGCACAACTTTGAACTGCCAGGTTCCCTTTTCCTTGGATACAAAAGGTACGGTAGTATTTTCACGATCCTCTATGGCCACCTCACACTGCCAATATCCGCTCTTCAGGTCCAGGGTTGAGAACCATCTGGATCCTACTAGGCTGTGTAGGGTGTCATCTATCCTAGGCAGAGGGTAAGAATCCTTTTTGGTCACATCATTTAGCTGGCAGTAATCAACACAAAATCTCAGAGATCCATCCTTCTTCACTAACACAAATAGAGAATACCATGGGCTGACGGACGGTTATATCACGTCTTCATCTCTTTTAAGATACCGTCTACTGCCTTGTGTGAAGCTAGAGGCAGTCGCCTAGGGGGCTGCTATATTGGGCGGCCCATACCTGTGTTAATGCGATGAACTGTGACACTGGTCCTACCTAGATCATTTGGCCCACATGAAAAGCCATTTTGATTCCTTTGCAAAAATTCCACTGCAACTTTTTCCTGTCGCCAGGTTAGGTTTTCTTTTGCTCTCTTCAATATCTCCTCTAATACCTCGGGCAATAGACCCTCGTTGTTAACTTGCCCTAAGCCTTTGGAAGTATTAGGCAGAATTTGTGAGACCTGCCTACAAACTCCTATTATGGCCCCCTCCTCAAGTTTTACTGCTCGGTCGGACAAGTTCAACACTCTTGATTGGCAAACTGTCAGATACAGGACGAGCTAATGTTCTAGCTGTTAGGATACCATCTGGCAGGCCGCTTCCTTCAATCGCAGGCTCTATCAGTCCTACACGTCTGACAGGTTTCCCTCTACATAGACTTGGAACAATTACTTCACTCGAAGCAGGTAGTAACGTGGGTTGACTGCACACTACTGGGCAACTTTTTGGTGAAGACAAATCTTCACGAGACAATACCACCAACTCGGCATTTCCTATCCGCAGCACCCCAAGTCGAGTGTCTATACAGCAACTTAGCCTACGCAGTACAGCTAGTCCCAAGAGACACTCATCCTCTACTTCGGCTATGTACACATCATGCTCTATATTACATTACCAAGTTCCAATAGCACTCTTCTCTTGCCCCTTACTGGTGTGGTCTCGCTAGTTACAGTGGGCAGATAGCACTCTTCCAATGCCCCTGTGGTCTGGCAATCGCTGGGGGGAAGGCCCTATGATGTTATCGTTACCCCCGTCTCGACGACCATCCGACAAGGGACATCATTTAGACCACCCTCCACTAGGATGGCATTTAAGTCATGCTTCACAGAGCGTACTTGTAAGAAAACTGGGGCCTTCCCTCCAGCCACCACCAACCTTTGCCCCTCAAGATAGGTGTTTACAATTTTCCCGACGGTGTGCTCTCGCTTGCGCCCCTGTCCGCCTTGGTGAGGGAGAAGGGCAGTGTAAACAAGATGACGGATATGGTTAGCTCGGTTCGTGGCGCGTACAGTTTTAGTCCTTAATAATCGTTAGGCGTTTATGCACGGTAAACAGTATAAATGGTACGTGAACTCTGGTAACTTTTTTGTTTCGCGAACGACTCGGCACAAGCGTCATCTCCACGGCGAGTGTAGCAATGCATTTACTAGGGCTGTTCGATATATCGATAATTATCGACATCGAAATTGAAAAACCTAACCTATATCTAAACGTTTTAAGTATCGATGTATTGATGTTACTATATTATCGATACTACCGATATATATATATATATATATATATATATATATACACACACAATATACCGAAAACAGCTTCGGTATTTAAACATATGTACCGATAACTGATAATATAACGGTATTATCGCAATCATCGGTATAAAGATATTGGCAATATACTGAATACTACTTCAGTATCTAAAGATACCGATAACTACCAATATATCGATAACCCCAAATATCGAAACCAAAAAATTCAAGTAATGTATAATTTTCTAAATATATATCGATATCGCGATACCATCGGAATCACCGTTATACCGATATTTTCGATTTATTGAAAACACTCGCGTAGTAATTGACAATACTAATCTATTTAATCTCTCACTAGTTTATTCAGCTATACATTTTGCTTTCTTGATTTCCGTTTCACGAATTAATGTGCATTAAATTTAGATGTTTCTCTGAAATTTCAATGCCACTAATTGCGCCATATTAAGTAAAGGTGTCGCACCGGCGTTAAACATGTAAACGCTTTTAAATACAGGATATTTTGTTTGCGATTTAAAAAAAACCCGAAGTAGAAGTTTGTGACACGCCATATGGTCGCAACCACAATTAATTATACTTAATAGCCTTAAGGGTTACTCAACTGCAGGGCTTGTAACAAGTCACTTTTTTTAACTTTTTTTTAACTTTTTTTGTGGTTGGTAACTTTTTGTCACTTTTTTCAACATTGGTCACTTTTTGCCACTATTTTTCAAAGAAGGCATCTCATTGTACAGAAATTAATATATTTACATGAAAACTAAATAAAATTACTTGCATTTTAGTGTCAATCAATCTAAATTCCCCAATGAACGTATTGTGAGGGGCACATTTCATGCTCCAAGCTGTTTTAACCCAGCTTGTAGTAGCATTTTCTTGCAGGATATTTTCATAGGATCTGAGAATATCTCAGCACCCTTGACTGTGGCGTTTTCTTTTATGTGTAATATCATAAAATATTTTGGTTTGTTTCCAGTGCTTTGTGTTAGTTTGGTGTTTTCAGAGGTTTTAACTTGTGTATTCTAAGTGTCTATGTTTGTTTCCACTTTTTTTTTGTGTGTGTTCAGATTTTATTGCTTTTGTAAGGGTTAGCTATGTTGAACCAAGTATATGTACGTTTATGATTCCCTGAGTATATCTGCTGGTTGTCGGCGCTCGGCAACAGTAGCTTGTGTGCGTGATCAGCCCCCTTGCCTAGCGTCTCTCCCGCCTTGCCCCACTCCTTCGTGTCTTCGGACCTGGAGGCGGGACAGTTGGTAACCAGCAACGAGTGTGTCA
>PNEQ01103249.1:21726-32618 GCA_003012365.1 Medauroidea extradentata | reverse complement strand
TAAAAAGTAAATATTAGCTACATACTTACTATAAGGTTTAGAACCGAGATCTTGGTGACACCACATGACTAAATATATATTCTGGAAGGTATGCCATGAGTTTCAAACAACATGACTACATTTTTACGACGAGAAAACATAAATAAACGACACCAAACTCTCGAGACCATGTTGGACACACATTTGTGACGTCATGTTCCCTCTACTATATATTACCTCTATGTGTCAGACCTAACTTATATGACCCCAAGCGTCGTATTCTCATTCCATCGTCTGCTGACGTATTTTTGTTTATGTTACTGGTGAATTGGCAATATTGTTACATGTAACAGCAGTTGCATCAAAATACAATATGCAGTAACAGGGAAGACGTCGTAACATAAAAGACAAACTAGTTTTGCATTTAAATTGTTTTAGAAATGTGTTAACATCGTAAAATATTACATGTTATGGTAAAATAAATCCTAAAAGTCAAGATAATTTAGATTCATTATAACGTTTTCTAGTATTGTTCTGTAAATACAATTAACTGCAAGGATATAATTTATAAAAACGTCATTCTCTGCTGTTTTATTTTATGTTTTTCGATTTGCCATAAAATGAATGGCATGATAAAACATGCCGCCATATTTGTTCTATGGAATGGTACAAATATGGCGGCATCTAGTCTATGGAGTGGCATCTGCCGTACATTTCAATGGCAATCGTGTGAAGCCAAAGGTTTTCGAACATTTTTGAATTGCGCATGCGCAAGACGTTATTTTTCATGTGTCGCCATATTTTGGGTGGCAAAAAAATAGCAGAATGTAATGTAATTATTTAATTTGTTAACAAAAATTTGCGCAAATTTTCTATTTGAATCGTTCATAACAGTTTACAATTGCTTCAGAAATATAAAAAAACCGAATTAGCTCTCGCTTTGTGTATGTACTTTATAAACTTTACCTTTTTGAAACTTCTGTTCTTAAACAGGTTTATTTTGCCCTTTTTCACTCTGTTATGTCTTTTGGTATAATGTATTGGGCTACTTCTTCTAAAAGTATACATATTTTTCGTTTACAAAATAAAGTTGTAAGAATAATTGCTGGGCTAAAGAGACGTGATTCATGTCGTCCCAAATTTAAAAGCTAGGGTATTTTGACATTGCCATCCCAGTATATATATATATATTCAATAGCAAACTTTGTAGTAAATAATCCTTCATACTTTGTAATGAATCAAGCAGTTCATACCCATAATACAAGAATCAGTAGTAATTTATATGTACCTAATAATCATTTGAAGAAATTACAGAAAGGAGCTTATTTTTTAGGGATTAAGGTATACAATAAATTACCAGCTAAGTTGAGAAACCTTTGCAAGATAAATAAAATAAAATTTAAATTGGAGTTCGAGAAATATCTTTTACACAAAGCCTTTTATTCAATTGATGAATATTATGACAGTAAATCTTAATATTTGATTGGGTTTGTATTGCTTTTCGTATTTTATAAAATTGTACTAATGTGACTATGTGAGAATATGTTACAGTTTTGTAAATGTATGTAAATTTTAATTTATGACATGATTTCAATCTCAATCGGCATATTGATTCTTGCTCAATAGATGAAATCTTCTATACTGAATATTAACATATAGTGTGTTCTTGTTTGGTATTGTATTGTTTGACGTGCGCTCAACAGCCCACGAATGCATCGCGACCGTTCGTCAACACACACACCAGCATCACAGACAGTATACCCGACAATGGCCCACAGCATTCGGAAAGCACCCTGCATGCACCGGTACTGACGGGACAAACTGAGCGCTTAATGCGGCCACGTGGTTAGCGAGCTAATACAAAAGAAAGTGCCCAGATTTAAAGCGAAACATCCAAGTAACACCACTGCAACACACCCCGACGCCAGCTCAACAAGGGGCATTGGTCGTTATGACAAGCATTATGCCGTCGCTGATCACGACGTGCATAAACGCCGGAACAAATGTCGCCTGAAACAGACAGTGCGGGAGTTGCTAGGGAAAACTAAATATAGAGAAGCAGTCTCCATATTTTTAGCGAATTATTGAGCACCCACAAACAAGGCAAACGAATTTATTACGCAAAGTGCTTTAAAAGTGTTCAACAACGTTGGACCGCTGAGAGTGTCCCAGACCGACAACCCAACAACAAAAAAGACCGCGCAACTCGTCGGTAACTTTTTATTACTTAAAATATGAATAGGAATTAATGTGTTGTATCCAAGTTTTCTACGTGTGTGAGAATAATAAACAGTGCCAGCTCGGACTTAGAGAGACAGCTTAACAAGCCAACCGGAGCGGAAGGCACAAGTAAATTAATTTCCCTACGTAAGTTTTACTATGAAATTTCAACCAAACCAATTATATTAATATCTCCAAGGGCTCAATTGTGTATCATGTAAATTTTAGTGTCTTTTTATGTATACAGTTTCAACACAACATGCTTAAAGTGGCCACGCGAATAGTTTTGGCGGGCGCTCTCAGCTACTAGCTGGAGTGTGCGCCATTGCTCAGTAGTCTTGTCTCGGGCGTGTAGGAGGTCGGCCACGTCTACGCGGCTCCTGGACCATCACCGTATCTTGTCTTATCACGTAGCTGCAATAGTGATCTTTTCTAGTGTTTTCCGGAACTTATTAACGTAACAGTAATTCAAATCGTCCAGGAGTAGAGCCACCTCCATCCCTGCAAGCTCTTGCGCCCAGGGGTTTATTTTTCAACTTAAGCATATCATCGTGTAACTAGTGTCCGTGTTTACCGTGTTAGCCACCCACCGGCTATAGACGTGGGGACCGCTTAAGTCACGTGCCAATAATAACTAAATACCCCAGTGGTGAAATCTATTCATGCGGGTAAGTTATTTGGCCACGGCCAATTCAGGGTCCTTCAGAAGCTAGTCCTATCAACCAGCCGCTTTCCAGCTTCACCACAACACTCATCTCGACGTGGTGGATACAGAGGGGACTCGCGACACGAGCGGTAGATCCACGACCGTCACCAGGAGGAGCCAGCACCCTCCAGGGCGTAAGTACAATGCTCTCACCCCCTTTGCCCTCACCTCCAACACGTCATGTTGCTGGGTGTATAAATGGTGACGTGTGTTATGATTGGAATTGTAATATTAAAACTTCAGTAACATTTGCTTCCTATATATGTTGTATACTGTACCTACATGTTTTAAAGGGATTGTATATTGCTAATAAGTGACTGTATTGTTATTAAGTGACTATATGTTTTATTGAAAATGTTTGTGATGAAATTATTGTCTGACATCTTCAATATCCTTCGTTAATATTTGACTTAATGGGATCAAATGAAGGCAAATAAATGAAATGATATTAAATAAACTTGATGAATTTAAATAAAAATTTCTTACCTGTACAAAGACAACCCTCTGCAACGATCGAATCTGTTTGTAAGGCCAAGAGCTGCACAAAATTTCACAATAATGTTTAGTTAACAAAAAACTAAAACATTTTCATTCAGCTCAATGCTATGTTTACATGTTTTTGCCACCACTAGCTCTATCCTTGTCTTTAAATGTCGTCTGCTGGTCTGCTTTAAATTTGCTCAAAAGCTTCCACTCCATAGACTAATACCCCCATGGGTTATTCATGTTATTGGTGACAATTGTATTTGTAAATAGTTGAAAGAAACAACAAAAGACAGTCGAGTGTGTGACTAAGAAATAAATGGTTGTGCTCGTTAGCTGCTGAATTTCACTTACATCTTGTAACAGGTTATGGGCCCAGAACGCTGTAAGTAAATATTGCAAAATAGTAAAAGTAAACGTGTGCTTGTGACTTCTACAGAATTTAGAACATGGCAACAGGCGCAACATCTACACAATACCCACAGCTATCCGACACGAATTTTAAGAACTGGAAATTCCGCGTGTTGTCTCTTCTTGATGAAAAAGGGGTGAGGAGTGTCGTCGATGGGGATGAACAGTTAAAAAACCTGACAGGAGAATGTCTCGAGAAAGGTAAACAAACAGACAAGAAGGCAAAAAATTTAATCATAAACTGTGTAACTGATCGCCATATAGATTACATTAGAGATGCGGAAACGGCAGCAGAAATGTTAGCTGCCCTAAGCAACATTTTTGAAAGAAAGAGCACCATCAGCAAGTTGTTGGTTCGAAAATAGTTATTGACATTGAAATGCAATACTTCCCTGCAAGAACATTTCCAATAGTTCGACAACTTGATACGGGATTTAGAAGGAATGGGATCTAAACTCGATCAAGACGATAAGGTTTGTCATCTACTACTAACTCTTCCAGAGCGTTACGAAAATGTGATTACAGTGCTTGAGACAATGGATGCTGACATAACCTTAAATTTTGTGAAGTCACGACTTTTAGATGCCGAACTCAAGCTGAACCACATGTCTGCAGATACTATTAATGCTGGAGGTGATACTTCATTTGTTGCAGCCAAACCAGTGCGAAAGTGTTATAGGTGTGGGGACACTCGTCACTTCATTGCAGACTGTCCCAGGATGCAACATAACTCAGGAAAGGATGAATTTCGTGATAGAGGAAATACATTTCAAAGAAAAAGGAACCAGAAATTTGGTGGTGGTCGAGAATTTAATTCGAGTTTGTTTTGTCCCAATGAAGAGGTTATGTTTGTAGCTACTACTACCAGGGAAGAGACTGTACTGACTAGCACAAAAAACTGTGCTCAATTACAGTTCGCTTTGGACTCAGGCTGTACCGACCATCTTGTCATGCCAAGCTTGAAGTCATATATGACCGACGTTCAAGATATTAGGGAACCAATCAAGATAAAAGTAGCTAATGGGGAAGAACTAGTAGCAAAGCAGAAGGGGAAAATGAAGCTTTGTAAAGGTGACGTGAAGATAAAATTAGAAGCATTAATTGTACCAAATCTCACATTTAATATGTTAACAGTAAAAAAAATTGTTGGTTCAGGAAAGAGAGTAATTTTTAGTGAAGTCAATGCAGAAATAGTTGATGACAGTGGATTAAGAGTTGAGTGTAGTACATCAGGAAAGCTCTTCATGCTAGATTTCTCTTGTGCAAGGTAGAAGAGTGTTGTTCTGTAGCAGTTGGAGACCTGTGGCATAGACGGTTAGGGCACTTGAACCGTCACAGTTTAAGAATAATGGGGTTACCTGTATCAGATCAAGTGTGTGATTCCTGCAGACAGGGAAAGGCAAACAGACAGCCATTTAAAAGAAACTCACTAACTCGGTCTAGCAGGATAGGAGAAAAGCTTCACACTGATATAGACGGTCCTGTCACCACACCAACCAGCAGTGGAGAAAGATTCTTTCAAACAATAACAGATGACTACTCTCATTTTTGTGTAGTGTTTTTACTCAAGACAAAGGCTGAAGCAACAGAAAACCTGATCAACTATATCAGACAGCTAGAATCCCAGGTTGGCGCAAACTGCACAAGCCGTATACGGTGTGACAATGGAGGAGAGTTTTCTTCGTCAAACCTGAAATTGTTTTGTACAGGAAAAGGCATTCGACTAGAGTATACAGCCCCATACTCACCACAGATGAATGGAGTTAGTGAAAGGCTAAATAAGACCCTGCTTGACAAAGTGAAAACGATGTTTGTTGATACCAGTTTGCCTAAATATCTGTGGGGAGAAGCCATCTGTTCAGCAGCAAACTAATTAAATCGTTGTCCTACCACTGCACTCGATGGAGCAATACCTGCTGAACTTTTCTTGGTTGTGGCTGACCTTTCAAATTTGAGGATTTTTGGAGCGAAAGCATGGGCTGTGAAACTGCCACAGAGAGATAAACTCGCTCCAAGAGCTACACCAGCAAGGATGGTGGGCTATGCGCCCAATGGCTACAGACTATGGGAGCCATCAACAGGAATGATCCTGGTCTCGAGGGATGTCACGTTTGACGAAACAAATGTGTCATATAAAGATAAAGAACTTACAGAACCAGAGAGTGATGTTGATGAACATCGTGAAGCAGTTAAATACGAACAAACAGAATAACAATCAACAGAAATAAGGGAAGAACAGTTCCGTGGAGCTGAAGGAGAAAATGGAGAATGTTTACCATTAAGAGGCATGATGAAAATTTCGACAGAACAACCAACAAGTGAAGAAGAATTCCGAGGATTTGAAGAAGAAGATGGAGGGCGTGCACCATCAAAGGGTAGGAGAAAATCAACGAAACTGAAATATCTTGAAAATTATGAACTTTATGTGACTTACTGTCTATCGAGTGAGTGTGATCCGCAATCGTATGAAGAGGCTGTACAAGAGAGAGAAGAATGGAAGTCAGCAATCCAGAAAGAATTAAAGGCATATGGCTGTCACAAATGAGCAGACCAGACATAACATTCGCAGCATCCTACTTGAGCCGTTTCCTCGACCGACCAACTCGCCATCTGTGGACCGCAGCATCAGAGCTACTTTATTTGAAAGGGCTACTCTCAGAGTTTGTAGGAAAAGATAAAGCGGAGTGTTGCCTGTTTGTGGATAACCAAGGAGCTATCCACATGATGAAGAACTATGAAAATAAAAAACCGTCGAAACATATAGACATAAAGTTTAATTTTTTGAAGGACATTGTGGCAAAAAAAAAAATTGTTAAAGTAGAATATGTAGAGTCCAACAAAAACATTGCAGACATCTTCACCAAACCACTGGCCTCTAGTAAGTTTTGTTTTTTCAGAGAAAGACTTTGTTTGAAGTATTTTTTTTTTTTTAGTTAATCAGTCATTCATTCAATTTCAAGTGTTCTGTAATTTATTGTAATGTATGCAGATTTATGTACCTGCAGACTTGTGTATCTATAGGTTTTTTTTTTGTGTGTTGTTGCAGACTTGAAATTGAGAAGGGGTGTTATTGGTGACAATTGTATTTGTAAATAGTTGAAAGAAACAACAAAAGACAGTCGAGTGTGTGACTAAGAAATAAATGGTTGTGCTCGTTGGCTGCTGAATTTCACTTACATCTTGTAACAATTCTCACCTTAAACTAGTCACCCATCTTGACTAACTTAAACCATGACTAGTTAAACCCATACTAAAATAGTCGCCTCTAATTGTGCTTTCTGAATACGGAAAATCGCAAGTAGTATATGGCGATTTAAACCATGACTAACTTTTACATAAAGATTAATGATAATTATAATTGACTGATCTACAGGTGCTAGGTTTTTTCTCGACATTTGCAGAAACAATATATACAGGGACACTTGTACCCAGATTTTGTATTATTGTTCAATTTGTAATTTTTTGCACAGATTATGGAGTGCAGAATGTTTGCTAATCTGAATTGTGATGTATTGTTGGGTATTAATGTTTGTGGTGTATTTTAATGTGTTTGTCATTTTATTTTATATTGATATGTATTATATGTAAGACTTATTCTATATCCCCAGCAATTTGTTAGCTGGCATGGGATCCATGTAATGTAAACATAAAAAAAAATGTTTCCGAATACAACCCTCACTTTGGAAGCGTTTCCGTCCCTCTATGTTTACTTATCCCTTTGGGTATAGCAGACCCCTCGAGAGCAAGAGGCGTATTTTAGCGGTTGAATTGGTGGCGGTACCTGTAAACAGAGCATTTTAGCGCTCCTGTTTACAAGGGTGTTTGCAAACATGTTGCAACCAGGCTGAGGGTGTTTGCACGTTTCTGGCAACCGAGGCAGGAGGACGGTTACAGGTTTTGTTTCGAACAAATCTGAAACCAAAACAAACTGTATTTATGTGAAATATGGACGAAACTTAAGTTATTTTAAAATAAAATGATGCAATATTAATTTTTCATCATATACAGGTGCACAATTAAATTTATTTCTACAATTTATTATGTTGTACATGTAAAAAAAATAGTGAAAGTAGTTTATTTTCCAATAAACGTATTCGTGAAAAAGTATTTTCCTTTATACAGTTCAATTCTATTCCTGATAAGACAATAACAAGTACACAATTTCGTAACTCCATGGATGTAGCCATTTATGTTTACTGCATTTTAGCGATTTCTCGTAAATGCAAACAGATTCGGCAAACGCTTGCTAACAGCTTGTGACCAATTCAACCGCTAAAATACGCCTAAGGATGCTCACATGGAGGCAGAAATGCTAACAGAAATCGGGTATGGAAACTGCTACGAAATTGGTCATCGTGTGAGGCCAAAGATGTTAGAAGGATCGTGTGAGGCCGGCTTAGTAAACATCAAGGCCGATTCACAATGAAGTTAACATGGATCTCCTTACGTTATCTTTGCGTTAACTTCACAGAAAAATATACCGTGGATTTGACCGATGTTTCACATTGAAGTTAAGGAATTAAGTTGAGGTACAAGGCTACCAATTGTAGTCAAGTTTTCGACAAATTCACCAAGATTATTGTGTGTAATGCTACTCACGTAAAATGTAAATTGTTTAGTTACAATTGCGGAATAACTATCTCCTAGTTACATTAACTAATATTCAAATGCGTCCGCCTTCTGAACATGTCCACAATATTATATTATTTGGTTACTTTTTGGCCCTGGTTCGATATTTCGTATGTTGGCAATGAAATGCACTATTTTATCGGACTCGAATGAAGTATGTTACAAATGCTGCAAGACTACTGACGATCATTGCAATATTTACATTTAATGATGTTATTTGAGTCCAAAATATTTACATATACAAGTGGAAACGTAAATTAATAACGAAAATGATTCGCAAGTACCTGTTTCAGTTATGTGTTGAAAATGTGTTATGTATTACCCTCCTAGTTGTAACATTACGCCTTTCTTACCAACTCGTTTTTTATTCTCACATTACACATGCTTTATTTAAGAGTTATTCTGTTGGGATTCCATTTATTTCATGAAATAGGAGGGCTAAACTTTTAGTTTAACGTCTTTCACGAGACTGTTAAGACACCTGTTTGATATTTTAACGATATGTTTGCTGTCTACACATATCACACCTACCTCAGTGAACAGCGAACTTGCAAACCATCTAGTTAAATTTATTGTATGGTCCTTGAACGAATACTTTAGCAACGCATTAGCTCTGAATTATTTATAAATATATGATAACGATTTACGACTCACTAAACAACTATAGCTACACATGTATTAGGCAATGCACTTACAAATACCATGTCACGCGAGTAACAAATATTACGTGGAATTAAAAATGGTATTTACTTAAAATTACAATAACGAACATTTTGCTTTCACCACATTTCAGAACACAACGAAGACAAATTTACTAATTTTTTTTATACACTTGTACATGCATGAGCGAGCAGCACACAGTTTGAGGTTACGAGAAAAGGCCGAATCACAATGAAGTTAACATGGAGCTTCTTACGTTACCTTTACGTTACAGCTGAGTTCAGATATAGGTCACGCTGCAGTGTTTTCACACAGAATCATCAGCGACGCAACGGTAACATATAAATGTCGAAGTTGAGTCAACGTCAACATAGCGTAAAGGTAAAGTAAAGAACAGCCGATCAGAAGCGGAGTTGTTCTTTTGTTGGTTATTGCCTACGAGATGTTATCGCGCCAAAACTGAGGTTTTACAGACGTTTCTCGTAACCTCAAATTGTGTGCTGCTCGCTCGTGTCGTGCATGTACAAGAGTGTATGAAAAGAAGAAAATTTGTCATAGTTGTGTTCTGAAGTGTGGTGAAAGCAAAATGTTCGTTATTGTAATTTTAAGTAAATAATATTTTTAATTCCACGTAAGATTTGTTACTCGTGTGACATGATATTTGTGAGTGCATTGCCTAATACATGTGTGGTTTTGGTTGTTTAGTGAGTCGTTATCATATATTTATAAATAGTTCAGAGCTAGTTTGTTGCTAAAGCATTCGTTCAAGGACCCTACAATAAATTTAACTAGATGGTTTGCAAGTTCGCTGTTCCCTGAGGTAGGTGTGATATGTGTAGACAGCAAACATATTGTTTAAATATCAAACAAGTGTCTCACCAGTCTCATGAAAGACGTTAAACTAAAAGTTTAGTCCTCCCATTTCATGAAATAAGTAGAATCCCAACAGAATCACTCTTAAATAAAGCATGTGTAATGTGAGAATAAAAAAAAAACGAGTTGGTAAGAAAGGTGTAATGTTACAACTAGGAGGGTAATTTATTATTCATTTTCAATACGTAACTGAAACAGGTATTTGCGAATCATTTTCGTTATTAATTTACGTTACTACTTGTATATGTAAATATTTTGCCCCTCAAATAACATCATTATATTTAAATATTGCCTTGATCGTCAGTAGTCTTGCAGCATTTGTAACATAGCCTTGTACCTCAACTTAATTCCTTAACTTAAATGTGAAACATCGGTCAAATCCACGGTTTATTTTTCTGCGAAGTTAACACAAGGTAACGTAAGCAGGTCCATGTTAACTTCATTGTGAATCGGTCTAAACGTCTGTAGTTTTGGCGCGATAAAATCTCGAAGGCAATAGTCAACAAAAGAACAACTACGCTTCTGATTGGCTGTTCTTAACTTTACCTTTACGTTATGTTGAAGTTAATTAAACTTCTACATTTTTAAGTTATCGTTGCGTCGCCGATAATCCAATGTGAAAACACTGCAGCGTGACCTATATCTGTACTCAGCTGTAACGTAAAGGTAACGTAAGAAGCTCCATGTTAACTTCATTGTGAATCGGCCTTTATTCTAACATTTTAATTTTCTTAAAGCCGGCCTCACACGATGCCCAATTTCATAGCAGTTTCTATGCCCATTGTCTGGTAGCATTTCTGCTTCCGTCTGAGTGCAGTTCCAGCACCTCCACAAGGGGTTTGGTTCTGGGCATGGCAGATTTTGTACCCGAAACGTTACCCAAAAACGTAATAGAACATGTCCTATTTTTCGGGAGTTCATATTACCCAGA
>PNEQ01103249.1:6390-21626 GCA_003012365.1 Medauroidea extradentata | reverse complement strand
GTCCGTAGTTTTTCGCGCCGATCCATGTTGCAATGAACAAAACAACCATTAAAAAATGTGGCGGTGGTGTTATGCGATTTCTGTTATCACTCTGGGTACCATGTGAATATGAGCGAGGAGCCACACACCATTTTCTGCTATACCCACAACTCAGAATCTGCCATAAATATTTTTATGCCCATAGGTATAGCAGAAGGTAACAGGAATTTAGGCATCGTGTGAGGCCGGCTTAACCAACAACTTGTCCATAGATATTACAAAAAATACTACCAAAGACATTCAACTTATATTTAACATTTATGAATTTAATAAACTAAAATATGTTGAATAATCTTTAACAGGTATTTTAATTCGTATATAATTTTAAATAATTTAACTAACTATTGTATTCCTAATTATTTTAAAGTTTATTGAACTTAGTCTATAATTGGTTCGTATTATTTTTATATATCTTTATAACTTAATCTAATTTATAAAAATTTTGAGCATTTTTAGAATTTTGACCAATAACTTTTTTTTATACAATTCAAGATAGTTTGTTTTTAAGATGTGACAGAACTTTACCTTGTTCGATATGTATGAGATTTGGGAGTACGAAAATGATTTTTAAATCAGCATGTGATTGTTTGTGTCAACGTTAAAAATGTCTTAAATAAAAGGTGAGTAAATTGCTTTAACTTTACTTCAATGCACATCAGTGCGCAACTACGTAAATGTAGCAAATTTGTTCTTCTGAAGGTTTTTAGATTTTGTATAAAAATAGTGTTTTTAAACTTTTTGAATTTTGTGGTACTGGTTGATGCTAGACGTATTATTAAGTATAGTCTTTTAACGTGCTTGAACGCTGTCATTTATTAAATAGCGAGTTGAAGTGAATAATTTTGTGTCCAGTCAAACACAGGTACTAACTTAGGCCCTTTCTTAGGATCTTAGACGGTTTGTTGGATTGTCATAGAGGATTTTATTAAATATATCTGAGCGTAATTCATCTGTACGAATTTATTTTCATACATTGAAAGTTTGGGTTTCTGTGGACGAATTATCTCGTCGCTTTTGGAATTTGATTCCTTCGAAAAATTCAACCAGATTTCAGAGTGACGTCATTTTAAGGTCAGTATACATGGTTCTCTTTCTTGAGCAAGGTGTACACATTGTGTAAAAGCCCCATAAACGAACCGTACACCAAGTAGTACTTGCATGCTTGCTTGAATATGCTAAGATAGTGTGCCAAAATATTCGGAAAAGTAAGGGCCTGCTTTTTGGTTTTCATATTTTTTAAAATTTATTTTAGTGTCATTCAATTGGCCTTAATGTAATTTTTCATTTTAAATGATAAAATGCATCAGTTACATACAGGTTAGAAACAAATAATTTTTTTTTACTATACGAGCCCTCAGTTTGTATTCTACGACAAAGTAAAAAACCATTAGGATACATTAACATACGTAAATATGCCAAATAAAAACATAAACAAACAAATGACTTGCACGAGAAGGTGCATGGGAATTAGAATTATCTCTAAATGATTCTAACTACAAACTTAGCACACAGCAGAACTTGTAATCAATTAAATATATGCTTTATTGAGCCAGTAGATGTTAAATTTTGAGTGTGTTGAAACATTTACACTGGTTTTTAGTTATATAGATGTTTTCATATTAAAAATAGTAAAGATGATGGCAAAACAGCTTAAAGGAATCTTTATGCAGTGTTCACTTCATCGTGAACGGCCAATAAAATGCAAGACTTTACATGTTTGCTACTTGCATACAAGTTTGTCAGTCACACAATGCATTTTTAATTGAACAGGAAGGTGTACACTTTCAAGAAAAATAACTGTGTGTACTAGTCTTAAACATATGTGTGAGCAAGAAGGGATCATGTAGGGGATGTGCGTAATGTACTTATGACCATTTGAAATAGTTTTGAAAATCACCGGAGCCTTTGATATCCTTTTTAAACACACTTAGTGACTGGTATGTTGTCAGTGATTGAGGAAATAAATTGCTGTTATGTAGGTTTAACTCTGTAATATGTGCAATTATTAAGCTACTGTAATTTACTTTTAGGTAATTGTAAAAAAATTATTTTTGGAAAAAAAAAATGAAAATGTGATTTTAGTCTGTGCTGAACTTCAAAATTAATGTTGAAAATTCATGGAATATGAGCATTAGGCCAGTTATATTTAAATTTTAATTCTAAAGAACAGTATAAATGTGCGAGCCAGGTAATATGTTTGTTATGTGATTTGCAGGTGTGGTTTAAAAAGAGATTGCAGTGGATGATAATGGGATTAAAGGCTGCTGTACAAGCTCTGAAGTAAGTTGTTACCATTACTATCTTCTGGGAATTAACGGACCTCTGTATTAATTTTGGAAGTGTTGTAGTTGACATTTTTTGGGTTGGAGATCTTCACATATTATTGGTTTATAAGTGAATTTTCACAATTTTGTAATTTGGGGGTTTGTATGTGGTGTGTGTATGTGCATGCATTAATAAATTTAAATGTCAGTATTAAATTTGAATTAAAGCTGGCTGTATCAACTTCCAACTATCAGGCTGTTAGCAAACACAGTGTTAGCTTTTTCTTTTGTTAACTGCCCAGCTGTGTTGTATCAGCTGTTTTTATTCCCTTGTTAGCGACCAGATTGTTAAAAGAGTTTCTTTGTATGTTGGCAATATAATACTATAAGTGTAGTATATTTATGTAAAAAACTAAGATCTTGGTGACAAGTATGCAATGTTTATATTATTTTTTCTTATTATTTACAAAGTACGTACGAAAAATTAAAACTTTTGCAAATGAGATGTGAAATAATTATGAAGTTTTATATTGTGTTCCTTCTGTATCATGCTATATTAAACACTTAACTACCTAAACTTATTACAACATAATTACCATGTATAGTACACATAAATTAACATTACTGTCAATATCAGGACCATGAATCAGACGACTCCCCCCCTTGCTTTTTTCCTTTTTAGATAATAATTTTTAAGGTATGACCTATTATCTTTGTGTTGACATGTAGTTACCAGTATAAACATTACAGTTACAAGTACCGCAATAAAATGTATTTAGTTCACACAGAAATATTATTAATATATATACGAGCAAAGCAAAAGTAATGTAAGTTACTAAAATGCAGTTCTTACAAAACAGAATGAATACTTTGTATTGTATTGCTGTGCCATGTTTAACTTAATAAAATGCTATTTAATTTCAATTATGAATTTTTTTAAAAAATAAAAAGTGAGGCTCGCTAGAATGCGAGGCCCAGGGCAAATGCCCATCTTGCCATCCCCCCGTAGGCATGGCCCTGGTCAAAATATATGCCATAAATAATTTAAATTCATCTTGTTTAGTTTAGTTTGTTGCAGCCTTGGAACCTTTTCGTGTAGGCTACATTTTTGCACAAAGATATTGGACAAGTTGTGTTTACAATATACAATCAAATGAATAAATGACATAAGATATCTAAGAGAGATTCTGTTATGATTCTCTTTCTTTTATAAGATTAGGGCTTAACTTTTAGTTTATAGTCTTTTGGTGAGACTGTTTCAAGTCTATTCACATAGTAATATGTTTGCTGTCTACACAAATCAAACCTAGTAGCAGCAGAGTAGGTCAAATTTACTGTAGAGTCATTGTACGAATGACGTGCAACACATGAGCACTGAATTGCTTAAAAACAATGTAGGTGTTATGATTTGATTCATGACTCATGACCGACAAAAACCACTTGTTGGCATATATTAGAATATTCACTCATATATAGGCCTACCAAGTTACACGAGTTACAATATTTGCGTGGAATTAAAAATAAATTACATAAACTGAAACCAGAACAAATGTAAAACTTTGGGCCCTGTGTTTTCCATTTGTGGCATAAATTATATAAATACAGAATTGTGAAATTAAGTAATTCACTTGCATAAAAAAATGCTGCTTCCAATGAATGAAGCACATATTTATTCACGAATATTTGCCAATCAACGAAAATGAACGAATTATCCACCACACTGAATTTTAAAACCCCGACATTAATATTAACTTTAGTTTTCGTCCCACTTCAGAACACCACTTCAACATGCCTGTAACAGTAATTTGTGACAATTTTTCGTAGTAGCTTATAAATATGAAACTTTGCACTTCTTACATCCTTGTAAATGCATGAGAAGCTACACAATTTGAGATTACGAAAATGTGTTAAATCATTACTTTAGGCACGAAACATTTATATTGCAAAATTCCAAAGTGGCTAAAATCATATCACAATCAATACCGTTTTAATTATAGATGATGCTAAGCAATTTAAACGTAACGTTGGCTATACAAAGCACACGTATAATAATCCGCATCGGTACTGTATGTGAATTTACGTGATTAGAGAAACGTTTTTCGAAGCAGAGTCACCTACACAGTTTGTTTTCTTCTCTTTAACTCAGTCCATGTACTCATACTCTGTTATAGTTTCGTGCTGTAATACCTCAAATTAATGTGACTTTGCACAATTTTTATATTTGTATTAGCTTAAAAAAGTCACAGAATTTTCACAACTACCATCACTATTTTGTATATCGTCTTGCACTCGCCACTATTCTCCTGTTAAGTATTTATTGGGCTCTCCCACGGCAGGTTAGCTAGCCAGAGGATAAACTCTGTGGTTAGCAATAACAGGAGTTCATACATCACATTTATAGCCTAACAGGAGATTAAAATGTATTCCAAGTGCTAACCAGTGTTGATACACCTGGCTCTTAATCTTATGACTTGTTTTATTGTTTAAATTTATCACATGCAAGCCAGTGAAACATTGTTAAAATGGAAGTAAATTATATGTTAAATTGAATGATAGTGCAAGAAAGATTATATTCAAGTATTTAACATTAGTGATCTAAGCCTATTTTTAAAACCCCAAGAAATGTTTGTAATAATTTTTGGTAGCTTATTCACTCAACCTCAGATCTCGGATATTAACCATCTTATGAAAGGTACTTACGTACTGTGCTGAGAAAGTTGGTTTTAACGACAACTTACTTCTAAGCAACGTAGCCTAACAGCTACAGTTCATGTAATTCCCAAGTTTAAGTACAAACATTGACATTGTTTTGAAAACATGAATTCACTATTACAAATAAGTTTACCTACAGATTCTTTCTTAAACTGTGCAAGTGCTTAAATTGAGGTTATGTTATGCGGCCAGGCACATAGCTGTTTTTAGTCATCTCTATAAATCTTTTGTAACAGTAAACTGTAGCCTTGAAACTACAGTAGTCACTTGTAGACATATTTTATCATTACCTATTGAAAATTACAAGATTATTTAGTGATTTGTTAAAGTTATAATATGTTTTCTTTGCAGATCAAAGTTTCATTTAGAGTCCTCCAAGGAAAAAACAATCCCATCTATTATAGTTCTTATTGACAATGTATTTGCATCCTTTTCTTTTTTAGATTTTATAAACATTAGTTGAATAATGATGTCCAGTGGTAATCAGGTTTGTAGATGTGGAATAGGAGGTGCGGGAGTTAGAGGAGGTGAAAAGTGGGTGAAGGAAAGATGGAAAAGGCAGAGGCAGGCTGGTGATGACGAAGGGAACTTTCGGTCATCTGTGATGCTGAAGGTACTGGGATGGAACTCGTTGAAAGAATGGAGAAGTGTGGAAAGGCTTGTTGGGATGCACAGAATGTTAAATGGATAGGGAGGCTGGGGTAAGTTAGGCTGCCTGTTGTTGAAGGAAAAATTTAGAAGAAGAGGAAATAACAGCAAGAAGAACCGGCTGATGAGCAGAACAGAACGTGGTAGGCAGTCAATGCTTAGAAGGTTAGTGAAGGAGTGGAATTTACTTTCGGAGGAGTTGATGACTGTGAGGTGGGTTTGCAAGGTTTGGGAAAGGATTGGTAAGTGAGTGAGGAGAATTTGGGCACGGAGAGGAAAAACTGTTTGCCAAAATAAGCCCTTTCTGACGACAGTCAGATGAAGAAGCAGAGGAGGTATTATGTTCAGTGTGTGGCCACAGTTGAAAAGGTTCCTGTTGCAGCTGTGTCGTGGATTGACAACAAAGTTGTCAATTTGGTGTCAACTTTTGTAGAGGCAGAACCACTGTCAAAATTGGAGCGTTTTGACAAGACAAGCAGGAAGAATGTGGAGGTTGACTACCAAAACTTTATAAAGCAGTACAGCAAACATATGGATGGTGTTGACCTGCTTTGACAGCATTTTGGGCCATCATAATATTTGTATGAGGACCAAGAAATGGTATCTTCGGATTATTTTATCATTTTATAGATATGGCACTTTCAAATGCATGGCTGCTCTACAGGAGAGTGCATAGCATCAAGTCAGAAGACAAGTGTGTCACAATTGCTGCATTCTGGGAAGAAGTGGCAACTACACTCTGTCATCTGGGAACTTCAACCACACTGAAGAGAGATCGACCATCTGAACTGGAAAAGAGCAGGTTGGGCGTTCAACTCATGTTCCAAAAAAGGACATCAGGCTCGACCAGACCAGCCACTGGCCAGCTTGGGGCCTGACACAAAACTGTTGTTGCTTTCCAGCATGCAAGGCTTTGATGTTCTTCAAATGTATCAAATGTAGAGTTTTTTTTAATGTTTTAATAGGGATAAAAATTGTTTTAATTTCTTCCATATTGAATAGTGCACTGTGTTTATCAGCAGCCAAGGAACTAAATCTGCTTTTGTTACGATTGTATATGTGATGCTGTATGCATAATTTATCATATTTGATACAAACAATTTAGGCTGTTTCCATGTTTAATAATAAATTTTTGTCAAATATTTTTTTTTAATTATTTTTTTTTGTTAAATTTAACTGTTGGTTTTAATAGTTGGTATTATTTTCAAGTTAAAATAAATAGTCACACAGTATAGGGTTAATACATTATAATACTGTACAAGATAATTCTGTAATTCTTGCATTGTGTGTCGAGTCTTCCTATGTATGGGAGGCAATGCCCCGCTACGAGAAAGGCTTGGCCCTGGCAGTCGGCAAAAGTTTACACAGAAAACATTCAATGTAATTTATGTAGGAATGTTTTTGCAAGTATTTGAGACATATGAGCATTATAGTAATATGGGATTGAATTGTGGGATAACTCTACCAATAGCATTAGAATATTTATATTACATAAGCAGGCTTTACGTATCATATTCAATATTAATAAGAGGAAATCTTGTAAACCCCTATTTCTAACCCACAAAATAAAAACATTGTACCTAGAGTATGCATTACATATTTTAAAATTTGTTAAACTAAATGAAGACATTTATTTGAAAAATGAAGATATTCATCAACACAGTACAAGAAATTCTCATAAATGAAGGGTGGTACAACATAAAACTAGAGTTTTTGAGGGAAGTCTTTATAATGCTGGTCTTCAATTGTTTAATAGTCTACCAAAAGAAATAACTAATCTAAAAACTGCAACATTTAATAAATTTATTTATCAAATATTTGAAAATAAATGTTTTTATAGTATACAGGAGATACAAAATTATTTAATTAGTATTAAAACTGTAAAAATGATAAATGAATACGTTTTTTAATTTAAAAATACTTTGATTATAATGTTAATTGATGAATTATTGCAGCATTTAACTATAAGTTAATGTTAACTTTATTTATATTGTGTTTTATATGTGATGTATAGGATGCCTAGGTCCTTATATACTGTATTGTCTTTGCTGTATTGTTGTATGTACTGACCTCCTACTGACAAGCCCAATATTCAAAGAACAAATTAGTTCATTGTTTTGAATCTCAAGGGTGCAAATTAATAAATAAAAAAAGTGTTTAAAAATGTAGCTATTGCATAATATAATACAGGACACATAATTATTTGTACAACACAAACTGTCTCTAACAGCAATAAAATGTACATAATAGTATCTAACAGAACGTTGTGTTTTGTGTCATACTTTTGCAAACAATATTCATAAAAGTCTGCCTAAAGTAAACATAAAGTTTGTGAGAAGTCTACATTCTGATTACCTAACACTTTGTTAAAAGTCTGTATTATAGTAGCAATACTAGCCATTTACAGAGGCCTGTAAATAACAAGCATATGTTACTAATTTATGTTGATGTTTTAAGTTTTTGCTATGATTTTTTAAGTCTTGAAATTTGTGCTGTACTTAATAATTTTATACTGCTTTTTAGGAAAGCTGAAAGGTTGAAAGAGAGAGTTCAAAGTTCAGAAGACCTTCTTAATGATGCTGAGGCATGGCTGTGCCAAAAACAACTTCAGGTAACTCTGCATACAACTGATATATATATATATATATATATATATCTGTGTGTGTGTGTGTGCGTGTGTATATATATATATATATATATATATGAATAATTTTACAAACAAAACACATGTGCTAATGAATCACTTTTTTAGAAACACATACATACCTTGTAATGTTGGTTGCATTCAATGTTGCTGGAATCGTCAGCAATGTTTCTGACTCTCTTTGCTCCCTAGTTGAGGCAATATCCTGGAACATCCCTCTCGACGACTGACAATCTTGCAGTAGAGAAGTTCTTCACTTTCGTTACCCATAGGGCAGGGGGTGTCCGGGCATGTTCAAGTGTCCTGCGGCAAGTGTGGAGGAAAACCTGTGGGTCTTCTTGTGGTTTGCCAGCGTATTCTGGCAGGGGCTCCAGTTATGTTGGGCCAGAAGCTAGGCTAGTTGCTTGAGTGTGTCGAGGCCTCATTCTTTGATGTTGGCTCTCCTTGCATGTTGGGCATATGTACGTTAGGCCAGTCAGGCAGAGGTGGTGAAAGGTTCGGGGACATGTGTCACAGGCTATTCTCACGTTCCCTTCCCCAATGCATGTTTGATGGTTGCATCTTTCCTGCCTCTCCCTGCATGGCTGGCATCGGTACTCAAGGCCGTTAAGATCACAGTTCTTGTCCTTCCATCCCAAACACAGGTAGTGATATTCGTGGCCGCAGTGAGCGCACTCAATTTTATGTTCGCCTGTGCCTACACAGTCTGGTTCTGCGCAGATTACTAAGCTGACTAAACTGTTGGGTGGTGCGTTTGCCATGGCTGTCGTCTAGCTGTGGGTTTTGGGTGCCACTGGGTTTCGGCTGATGACTCCCCGAAGTCGATGTAGAGTTTGCTGTGAATCTTAATCTCTGTGGCTCCCTGGTTCTTAAGCTCACCTGACTGTACTTCTCTTGCTCTAGCGTTGGTGAGCCACGAAAAACTTGACGCCTGTCGGAGGTAAGTATGTAAAGTTGTCTACCTGACAGTGTCTCTGTTTTGCCCCTGGAACAGGGTGCATGTGGTTCCATAAATGGGGTCTTTGGTGCAGGATGTGTTCGCTGGAATTCTAGTACTAGGGAAGGGTGATCTCAGTTAGCTTCGTTCTTCTGGTGAACACGTGAGGAGCAGCAGGGCTCTGCCCACCGGCTCTCCTACCCTGGACCAAGGTGACCCACTCTCTATATTGCCTGGTGGCCCTCTTTCAGAGTATAAGGGCTTGAATGGATTAACAAGAGAGAGGCTTTTTCGTCTAGAGGAAGCTGCTCTAAGCAGCGAAACGTCGCGATACGCGCTTCCACGATTGTGTCGTCCTATTTGTGTGTGTATCTGTCAAGTACTAAAACGTGAGTACTTGTGCTTCTGTCTTTTGTACATACTTATTACATAAAGTGTAAAAGCTTTAGTGGATGTAAATTAATTTTTTTTGCTTACAGATATATTTTTAAAAAAATAAATTAGTGTTTATGTATAAAATTAGTACTTGAAAAAGTAAGTTGATAACTGAAAAATATTGTATATAATTTTAAAGACAATACCAGGCTGGTAAGAAATAAGAAAATTCATCCACACCCAAAGTGTTAATATTTTGGTATTTGGAAGTCCTGATAAAAGAGACTATCAAAATAGGTTTCAGTAGCGTTTGTTTCTTCAAAACACTGTGTTGCTAGAGAATACGTAATGCTATCAAGAAGCGACATAGGGAGGCTTTTTCAGCGTTGTCGTATGAACTCTCTGGGTGTATAGGCATGTAAACAAACCAGTGTGGAATTTGAGGCATTAGTTTACATAGATTTCTATTTCTATAAATACATACTTTACTTTGTTTGTATCTCAGTATTACATATGTAGAAATGGTAAATGACATTACTTACGTGTCAATAACCCAGAGACTATGAAATCACGCCTACGAAAGTGTCAGTCTAACGAAACAAACAACTCGGGCACAAGTTTGATAAAAACCACACTATGTCACTTCTGTTACTTAATTTATTTTGTGGTGTTGCATATGTAAGGACAGTATGTTATTTTAGATTATGATTAATAAGGAAAGACTAAGGCAGCTATGCAACTAAATGGTGTCGGTAAGTACTTGTGTATTTTACGTTGTAACATGTAATAAGATTATGATTACTCTTCTAATTCAAATATGTTATGTACTTTTTGGAATAGTAGATACACATTGTACTTGCTTTTGTATTTTAATTTAAACATGTAATTTTCAATACATTCTAACCTCTAAAAATAGCACAATTAACAAGTTCATTTGCATATAAATATAACTTATTTCATTAGTCTTACAACTTGACACCTAAATGTTCAACATGTCACTTTAACCCCATGTTTATTGTGCTGCAACAGGGATAGTTTGACAGTCATGTGACTAACAGTACCGTACTGTCATTGGCTGTAGTGCCTTCTGGGTAAGAAAGCAAAAATTGGTAACAGAAATATAGGTCAAATTCTTATACATTCCTGTGCAAGCTTTTGGGCACAAAATCTGCTATACTTAAAGGTAGACAGACCTCTGTGAGAGTGATGAGATGTAACATATACTCAGAAGCAGAATCAATAACTGATAATTAGACCTTACTGTCTTCTATGTATTTTGAAATTGATGCACATTTCATAAATGAAGAATTTTTTGAAGAAATGTATGTTTTACTTGAATATTCATCGAATATCAGTTTTGTTGATTTAAGTTTTTTTTTATTTTAAATCTTTAGAGAACTGAAAACAGCTAATGTGTGTAAAAATAATTACATTTTAGAGCCAACTTAAATTTTAAATATATCAGAATGATGAAAGAAATTTAGTAATGTTTAGTTGGAAAAAAAAACAGGTGTTCACAGTTTATTTTGCTGTTATGACTTCAACATTCCTTATAGATACGTGTCCAAGCAAGATTGGACTTGGCTGTATGGTGAACTTTATTACTGATGTCAAAAAGTGTTTTGACTTACACTTTATAAATAATACGTTACTTATAAAGTTTTTTTAAATGATATCCCTGTTGTATAGTTTAATATGTGCAGCATTAGTAATTTGTTTTAAAACATTGGTTAATAATTATGCGTGCAGTCGACTAAAAATTGACTGGGTTAGAAAAATGAGGCGGTGTTGCACTATGGTGAAAAAAAAGTAAAACTATACGAGTCTGCAGTAACAGAAATCACTGCTACGGGTCCTTGACATACACTTGGTATTTTTTCATGTATTTAATAATTTTGTTTTTCTTGCAGGGCATTTATCAACAGGTGTTGATTCTTGACTTGGAGTATGCTTTAGACAGAAAAGTGGAACAAGAACTGTGGAACTATGGCTTTAAAAACTATATTGCTGCACTGCAGAATTTAAGCAAAGATAAAAAGGTACTTTATTTTATTTTTGGTTTAAATAGCTGATATTGAGCATAAAACTATTTGTGTTCACAAAATGGGATAGGCAAGAAATAGGCAGCTAGGTTACTAATAGTATCGTAAGAACAAAATAAGCATAGGCACAAGTACTGACAGGCTATTTACATTGACAGAAACACTACGAAAAACAGGCAGGATAAAATTTTTTAGGCAGGATAGTAATTTTGTTTAGCAGGAAGGCTAAACTTCCACACAAAAACTGCCCTTTTTTCTGTTTCATTTATTAATAATAGTCTGTGGGTAATTGTGACTGTCTGGTTGGTATTCTTGAAATCTGAATGAATTGCTATTACGTAATAATAACAGTAATAATGTATGGTTTTTCCACTGTTGTCTGTATATACTGAATTTTATCTATGCTGTATTGGGAGTATGTAAGTTTTTAATTCGGATCTGCCAAATTTATAATAAATTTAAAGAATGTGTAAAGTTTTAAGGGCTAAGGGTAGGATTCATAGTCAGCATATAAGCAGTACTTGTAAAAAGTAGTACTACTTTTAATGTTGCTTAAGCACATATTTTAATTCATAGTGCTAGAAATAAGTATTGCTTATTGTTATGACTCCTAACAATACTTCATGAAGTATACTTCAAATAAGTTCTGCTTGGTATGTATTCACAGTCACAAAATAAATGCTACTTTTTTTTTTTTTTTCGCAAGTATTCATAATCAAATAAGCATTGCCTATCCATGCATATAAAAGGTACTTCGAGTCTGCTCCCTTGGTGGCTTAAATACAGGATTTGTGTGTACGAAATAGGTTATGTGAGGTATTTGAAAAATTGAAAAGGCATGAAACGTACATGAAACAAAATGGAAAAATAAAAATTCAATTGACACAGTTACGAAAACATAACCTAATTTCTTAACATTTTTCAATCACTTTCTTCGTGTTTTGGTTCCTTAAAGAATTTTGTATGGTAATCATATCCCTGGGAATGATGTTTTATTTGTAAATTCCGTTTAATGTGAACTCAAAATTTTGTTATGTTTGCTTACATATTATAATGAAAAAGTTGTAGGTTGAAAATGTTTAAGATCCACCTATAATAGGCTCAGGCCTATCTAGGTCTATGAAAATTACACCCAGTAAATTTCTACACATTAACAGCGGTTTCTGTTAGCACGTACTTATAAAAACACTAATAATAATATTTTTAATGAAGTGAACGAAATTTGGCGTCACCTGTAACCTAAATAAATTTTCGTCGAGTGTTAGCGTGCCAGGTTGGAAGCTGACAGAAAGATATTATGTGATCACAACATTCAATTTTAGTACACAAGATCGTTCACTTTATCTCATCATACTCGAAAATTGCAAAAATGCTCAAAGTCTGTTCTGTGATAGGTTATGGTTTCAGTTGGTAGGCAAAACACGTCTGGCAGGTTGTTATAAACTTTATTTCAAACGTAGCATGAGATGCAGTCAAGAACATGTTCAAGATGCATAATAGAAAAGCATTTAATTTTCAGTCAGTAATTGACGCAATGTTAGGACCGACTTGTAAAAACCAGTGTTATATTTACTTCATTGAAGCAAATGAACAGTTATTTGTTAACCTATAACCTAAAAAAATTTCCTCCGAGCTCAAACGTGTACGTAGAAATAATATAGTGGAAGCTTTCCAGTTTTGAATCTGACAGAAAGGTAATCATAAGGTTACAACATTACAATTTTAGTACACGTTACCACTTCATTCACAAAAATTACATGTGCTTAAAGCCAGCTTTGTGATATGAGGTTATGTTGTCAGTTGGTAAGCAAAACTGGTTCGTCAATAATAAGTGGCATATGTGAACATTAATTTAATCATAATTTTTCATTCTTATGCAGAATATCAACTGAAACATAATTAATTAAAATATTCTTTCAACAAGTATGCAGCATGTTGTGACGTGCACTGGCAAGTAGCACTTACTGGACCTCTTATCATACAGTAATTTCAATTTTTTTTTGTCTTAATTAATATTTTTTCTCTTTGTTGTTGTAACCAATTAAGTAGGCCAACTTAACCAGGGATAAGGATGTATACGGCGGGATCCAACCTATTAATTGGGGATACGAGTAGAGAAATTTACATCAAAATTTTCTTTTTAATTTTAAATTTAACTTTAAAGCAAGATAAAAGTATTTAATTTTACATGTCAATTTTATCGGATTTACGTCGTGTTTGGACTCATTTTAAAGCTAATTTAATTTCAAGCAACTTCTCTAAGTAATCTTTTCTTATATTTTGCCTTGTTTGTATTTTTTAAATTTCAAGTAGCCTCTTAGCATGCTTCTCCTGGAATGGGATTTATGTAGCAGGCTAGTCGTAGTTCTCTTGCTTGGAAGCACGTACAGAGAAGTGCTGGCTTTTAAAATTTCAATAAGCTCTGAGCTAGCCTGTGCTTGGATGGATTTATCTGGCAGGCAGGTCAGAGTTCACTCGCTTGGAGGCACTTACAGTGACATGTTGGAATGCGATGAGCTCTGCCGGGCGTTTCTCGATCGACGTGGGTGGTAGTGTCGAGCGCAAAACTCAGTGAAGGTGGTGATCCGCGACAGATTGATGACGCTGCACATCCCCAATCAATAAACTAATGAATATTTAGCTGGTATTATGAAATAAAATGCTTTGTTAATTTATCAGTATCTATGTTACGTACAATTTTTAGGTTATAAACATCAATAAACCAGCTTTTTAGGCAAGTTGGATCCTGATGTGTCTCTCCGCCGCTCGGCCGAGTAAGTCCGGGTGTTCGCCCAGCAAAGTTAGTTGTGTTTCATCGGAGCTCGTGGACGGTCGCAGGGAGATGGCCGGCTAAGTTTGTGTTGATTAGTTTGAAAACAGTTGTGATCCATCAGAGCTAGGGAACTGTCGCCGGGAGATGGCCGGCTGAGTGTTTTTATTAGTTGGGGCGTGATGGCGGCAGGAAGAGGACGTGTTAGACGTGATAGAGGGGCTGGGAAGCCTAGAGGATGGATTCGTTAGAAGAGATCAGTCTTTTTGTTTGTCGCTCCTTTTTTGGCATACTGCCTTTTAATTTTGTAGTAATGTAACCAGAAGTAGGTATTGGTAACTGCGTAGTCAGAACTAAGGTAGATAAAGTGCTGGACCAAGTACTATTACGGAAGGAAGCGGCAAGTCGTAATACGTAGATAGAAAAGTCACCTCAACTAACTCTGGGCGAGCACTCGCTTTATGAATTGCCTTTGTCCGTTAAAGTGCATCAAAAGAAAGGTTAAATAAAAAAATGCCAATATAAATTTTTTTCTTATTATTTTTTTATCCGTTTCGGACTAACCTCACTGCTATCCGGGCATCAACATAATAGACACCGCCTCTGCATCAGCTCGCTGTGTTTTGCCATTTTTCTGCCTGCTATTTACTTGCAATAGCAACGGAGGAGAGATAACGTCCCGGAATCAACAACTACATCGGCGACGTAGACGGAGCCCCGTCACATTTTATCGCAGCAAACAGGGACACCATAACATCATAACCTCTCTCTCTCTCTCTCTCTCTCTCTCTCTCTCTATATATAT
>PNEQ01103248.1:0-32422 GCA_003012365.1 Medauroidea extradentata | reverse complement strand
CACTCCAGCAGGGTGTGTGTGGGGGGGGGGGAGGAGATCTCGAGAGGGGTGGGCCAGGATGTAAACGAGAAATCCGCCCCGCTAACCCCTCAACCCGGGGAGTTATGACGACTAATTTCGGTAGGGCCTCCCCCGGCGCGGCCTGCAACCCCACCCTTCACAGGCGCGCACGCGACAATTTGCCGCGGGCAGGTTTACGGCACTCCGGCCCTCGCTATATATTATGAATTTAAATATAGTGCGGGGTGGCAGGGGGAGGGGAGCCGGCTGACGGGGTGGCGCTTACTTCACCGGAGAAACACGCAGCGACGGTCTGCCCTCAACTGACAGCTTTCATCTAACATTTTCATACTTTTAATAATTTACATATTTGTACAACCTATGGTCTGTTAGGCATATATACATTGTGACTATATATATATATATTTTAACTTTCATAGCTTTTGTACAGTAACATCACAAAATTCAAAGTTGCATACAACGGTGGCTTTATACAAGAAAGAAAAACCAGCTGACTTACAGACCTGTAACAAATGTTTACCCTGATTATAAAATATTATAACTTGTAATTGGATACACATAACTAAACATGCATTGAAATAACACTGCAACAACTTGTAAATGTCCATACCAAGTACAGAACGCACTCAATAAACTTCCTCACATGCACCCCTGGTAGCATGCGATATGTATCCAACCGGTGCCACACATTCCACAACATTTCCAGCGTCATACCGGCAATAGCATCTCTGCGCTGTCGTAAGGCGACAACATCGGGAACAGTTGTTTGATACACAAAATCTTTCACGTAGCCCCATAGAAAGAAGTCTAAGGGGGTAATGTCCGGAAATCGCGGGGGGCATGTAATTGGGCCCATCTCTGCCTATCCAACAACTTGGAAATGTTTAATTTAGACATTTGCGAACACAAAGAGCCCAATGAAGGGGAGCGCCATCTTGCTGAAAGATGACAAGCTGCTGCATTTCCTGTAGCTGAGGGATGGCAAAATTGATCAACATGTTGAGGTACACATTTCCAGTAATGGTTTTCTTTCCAGGAAGAAAAACGCGTCAATCACTCGATCACACATCACCCCGTACCACACATTAATCTTTTGACTGTCCGGAATGTGTACTCGTACAGCATGTGGGTTTTCTGAGCCCAAAATACGGACATTGCGCCTGTTCACATATCCACTGACGTGAAAGGTAACCTCGTAGAAAAACACACATTTAAAGAAATCATTGTCCTCATCAACCCGTTGCAAATTGTTCACGTTTTGAATGATCACCTGGACGTAAAGCCTGCATAATTTGGAGTTTGTACGCATACAATTTTAGACGTTTGCGTACCACTTTATGAATTGTACTCCTTGGCACTTGCAAGTCGCCGCGACGCCTGTCGAATGTATTTTTGTGGCGACCTGGTGAATGCAATTTAAATCGCATGCACATTGCCGTCCGAAACGGCTGATCTGCCACTGCTTGTTCCCTTCGTAACGGACCCTGTTGGTAAAAATGTTTTCATCCATGCCTTGAGTACCTTAACATGAGGTGGTGTCTTTTCATAACGAGGTCTGAACATTCGCTGCACACGAATAGGTGATTTCGTTTCTGCCAGCCACACGACACACATCGCTTTTTCCTACAAGGAAGCCGTTTCGACGTTACAGCTCACACAGCGCTTCTAGTAGTGAATGTGGTGAACAGGACACATCTGTGGAGAAACTTTGTGAGTTTACGAGTGTACCTGTTACACAAACATGATTATTATAACTTACTGAAATAAGGGTAAACATTTATGGGCAACCTGTGTGTGTTTATGTCTTTGTACGTGTGTGTATAGGCATGTGTGTGTGCGCGTAAAATTCACTGATGGTCAACACAAAGTACTAAGAGACCAGTAAGATACCTGGGAACCGCAAGATAGACATACTGCGTGCTATATGGCCACATTGTGCAATTTAAATGTCATTGTACAACATTATGTCACTAATATTTTCGTTTTCATTTCAGTCCAGTATTCGCGTGGTGTGCTTAAAAAAACGGCAGTTTTTAACAATCTGTATAGGGATGAAAAAAAACGCAGCGGGCTTTGAATGCATCGAAAACCATGAAAGGCCCAAATGAAGAATTAGGCTAAAGATATGCAAAGTACTCGCAAAAAGCGCACGAGTTGAGAACATAGTCCCCCCCCCTCCCCAAATTTGGTCAAAAGTGCGACTAAGCTAGGAGAGGAATGAGCAAGCAAACACAGCCGTTAAGGGTGCCGCCTACCATGCGCTTAAAATCCTTTACTGAGTTTTCGTAAACATGCGTTTTTACGAGAATATTCCTCATGCGTCCTTTATGCCAACGCACGAAAAGAAAACACACTTCGGACAAGGTCGGAAACACTGTTTCTAAGCCCTCCAACATTGGGTAAAAACGGCCTTTTCAGTTCAGCGGTTGGCTCGTTGCGATGATGCGGCATTGGATACGAGTTTCAAAGTCGCCCTTATAGCTTCATCTCTTGTAAGCCTCTAGCGCGCGGGTATATGCGTATATAGCTTCAAGGACGACTGAGTGTTCTTGCTCGACAGTAGTGAGACGGCGTAATACTGCACGGCTTCGTACAGAATACAACTGCCAGGAACACTGCGATACATATCTCTCCTTGCCACAGCGCGGAAATATTCGAATGCCGCTATTACGCTGTCGCAGAGATATATCGTCGTCGTCGCCCCAGCTGCTGTGCTCCCTGCCAGTGTGGGAAACTGTCTCGTACCAATATTTCTCCACATACAAAGAAATTCCACCCCCCTCTATTGTCGTCCTTGTCCGTGTCATACGATGTAGTAACATGATACATTTTCTTCGTCCTTTCCTGCGGTTGTTTTGGGGTACAGGTAAGAATATACATACTACCTACCATAAGCGGGTGTCACTAAGGACACGAATGTTCATGACTTGGTACATTTAAAAAGAAATATTTTTCCAACATATGGCAGCCCTGAGGAAACAAATTTACTTTAGAGATGGTGGTTTATCGAGGGGAAGTTGATTACTTGCTAGTTTTCAACACACGTTCAGCTTACGAGAAGATTACTGACTTTATCTTGTACTCGGAGATGTTACCCTATTTGACAGAGCCAATAAGAATCCCGATATCGTAATATTTTATGCCTGTTATTGGTCTGCAGACAGCTACGTTTTGTCATAATTATATCACCCAGTCATACAAGTTGCAAGAAACCACAGTGTTTTCAAGGTTATGTGGCACAAAGTTTTTTCGCTATATACCATCTCTAGAGACACTGGAAAATCGCGGGAATAGTTGACTTCTTGCTAGGTTCCAACAAGCTGTATCCTAACACTGAACGTTTTGTATCTATACTGGCTATCTTTTTTATTTGAAGCATTGTTTCTCTCTTCAACAGGCCCAGTTAGCACTGTACAGCTTGAACACAGCGTGTGTGATTCGCCACAAAACTGTTCACACGTGTCACGGTTAATATAATACAGTTTATTGGAGACTATGCTAAACATTTTCGCGATTTTCCAGTGTCTCTAACCATCTCTCTACACGTAGTAGACGTCCACATGATCCACACCAGTCGCATTGTTGGATTATTGTATTTTTAGATTTTTTTTTAAATTCTGACAAGAAAATTGTGAAATCTGCTACCGTGAATTATATTCGCCTTGTGTTGCAGTACATGCATCGCAGTTGTACTTTTAACGTAAATTTAGGCCACAAACAATACCTCAATTATTTAATATTGTTGATTTTCTTGACTGACAGCGGCTTAAGAGTGAGAGATAATCACCATCTTGAATTTTTGTATTTTGTGTCATAACTTTTCTTCTGGGTAAACTTTTGTAACTTTAACCTAACTACGGAATAAAATGCGTATTGATAGAATTTTAGATATCATAAATCTTTATTTTCCGTTACTGTTTTTACAGGTCGATTTGCAGTTAAGAAAGTAGAAAGAATTTTCTAACTGCAATTCGATCTGTAACAAAAAAAAATGACAAAAAAGATATTTACAGCGTCTAAAATTCTATCAATATGTATTATATTCTGTAGTTAGGTTAAAGTTACAAAACGTTTACCCAGAAGAATAGTTATGACACAATATACAAAAAAATCAGGATGGTGTCTATCGCTCTTTCTCTCTCTCTCTCTCTCTCTCTCTCTCTCTCTCTCTCTCTCTCGTAAGCACGGTCGTAGAAGAACAGGTCTGGACACTCACCTATCTAACAATGTATTTTGCTTGACCCCCTTGTTGTTTGGCTGTAGTTCGTCAAGTTACCGAGAATGTCGTACTTTTGGCGCTATTTTCCGGGCGGTGTGTAAAAGTGTCCCAAGTCAACCCACGTGTCCCAAGCAATCCCTGTTTGCGGCAGTAACTGTGCTCGTTTCGTTTCTTATTACAGTTGCTACATGTTTCATTATGGTCCTTCGAGTTTTAAGGTAAGTTTCTACTACGATTCTTTACTAGTTACTTCTGTTTCCATGCTGGTTTTCGTGTTTCTGACTTGTGTAAGTACACTCATTTCAGTTAAGAATAGCATTTTGTAATTTCTCATTGCAGAACCTTTATTTTTTGTTTACAAAGATAACGGCTGCAAAAAAAACATTAAACTACGCCTGTCTCGTTATAAAATGATTATGATTGCTTTAAAAAAAATTTAATTTTCGACTACACGTTATTTTCATGAAAATGTCTCGATGTACAAGGTCATCAAAAATATGTCTGTGATTCTAGATATAGATTGTACGAGCGATAAACAGCTTACTGGTCTCTTTGGATCTACCGACATACGGCACAACCACCGTATGAACTCTGATTGTTTCTATTGCAATGACCTTGACGTTGCTGGGAGGATGCGCAGATTACACGTCGCCAGTCGGTGTGATTTGCCTCGGATTTTTTAAGATGATCTCGAGGGCCTCTTCTGTAACTAAAAATGGCAAAAATCGGGTTCTAAGCTGTTGGTACGAGAAGATGGCCGACATATTTTAAGTTGCTTCCTACAACCATCCCTGTTGCAGAAAAAATCCGATTAAATGATCATCGGAAGGAGCCAGAATTACGTATTTTTTATTTCCTCTTAAATACATAGGCCTAATACGTTTCGTAAATTAGAATTCTGTGTAAATAAACTTTTACGACCAACGCAAACGACAAATTGAACACAGCACGTGTGCTGCTATCTCTTGGCCGGAGATACCAACACAGTACCACTGATGCTATCTCTTGTAAGTTTATGTTAAAACTTTTAAAAACGGAATTCTAAGGAGGAACAGTTCGGATTTATATTATGTAAAACTAAACTTAAGTCATTAGTGATTCGAAACACGCTGTAAAATTAGGGAAACATAATTTAGTAAGGCGTATGAAGGTTTTCAGTGTACAGCCTTACAGTGTTGCCAAACGTATTGAGATTTTGGTTAGGAAGAGAGTCTTTCCCGGTCGAAACTTCACAAGCCATAGGTTATAGAATTGATGATGATTTCAATCGACTACACGATTGATGCATTGAAAACGGACTTAAGCTAAATGCTTGGAAATGTAAGTATATGACTATAGTGGCAAAAACAAATCTTAATAAAATTAGTCACCCCATCGAAATTAATATAAATCGCATACCTGTCTGGCTCTATCATTATTATCGGAACCTACGGATAGTACGTGACGAAAACCACACATGGCACAAACTTATTTCCGCCTGCATTCAAACCGGCTACTACAGACTAAGAACACTTATAAAAATTCAAAAACAACTTGCCACAACTACTTAAGTTCAAAATCTGTGACACCCTGGTACTTCCAATCTTCAATTACTGCGCTAGGTTGTTCAATTGCTTGGATAAAACGAAGCAGTAATTCAAAAGCATCAAAACGCGTGTGAAAGATATATTTATTGCAAAAAGAAAAATAATCACATCAGCGAACAGTTATCAAGGACAAATTGGTTCCATATGAACAATATACGCAAATTTCACTTCGTTACACAGCAAAAAAATACTAAACGTAATAAGTTAACGACTTATTTGTCACGAAAATGAATGAACAATTATTAACTCAGAGATATAACACCAGGCACAAAAATAATCTTCAGATTCCTAAGCAACGACGGAAAATGTACGAAAAACCATTTAATTACCAAGCATGCCGACTTTCGAATGATATTCCAGACAATCTCTAGCAGTGCACATCAGCTGTTGTATTTAAAACAAAAAATCGTTCTACGCTGCACAAACAGCAAAAAGGTCAATAGCCAGCTGCAGTTACGGTATTAATTGTGCTCGTTTTGTAAACCATCTTAGCCTTCTTTTTTTTTATCACTTACTCCCCACACATAAACTACTCTTTACATTAGTACAGTAGATATTATAAAGTCGATAACTGTATACTAGTAATGGAAAATATGTTTCTATTATTAATGAGAAATATTAATGCGTAAAACACTTGTTTTAACATATACATTTAAAATTTTTTTTCTCTTTGTTTACAAGTTTATCAATTACTAGTTTTTTTTTGTAAGAAATGTAATGTATTTTTGTATTACTATTACTTTTTAACATAATTTAATTTAAACTTTTGTACTTTAGGTCCTATATATAACACAAGGTAAATTGTAAACCGGCCTAGTGCTGAATGTTGCACGTGTCTAGATAAATAAATAAAGACGGTCACGAGTGACTAACCTAATCATTGTCGCTCTCTAGTGACAGTCCCAGGTGACGATCTTTACCAGAGAGGAAGTCAGACAATTGACCCCTTGTACTTCATTTGTGAAGGGCCTATTAAATATTATCGTACGATAAACGCACCTAGGGCGGAGGTAGCACCCACCCAGTTGGTGGCATTTTGATCTGGGGACAGTAGGCTGCCACCGTCTTTCAGTTGTGACATGGCATGAGACCCTATAACGGGGCAGCGCCGGAATGACGAGGCGGAGTAATCGGGAAATACCCGAGAAAACCCGCCGACAAGCGGCATTACCCGCCGGGTAGCGAACCCGGATAACCATTGTAGTAAGCGAGTATTATTAACTCTACATATCGTTTTGAGCTTTATACGTAACATTTTAACTACTGTGATTTAACAAACTGTGATTTAATACACATTAACTTTGTTAACAATTGGCGGGAAGTAACAAACTGATTAAAAGAAAATAAATGGCCAGGGCTTAAAAAAAAGTTGCCAACATATCGTGAAGGGCGGTTAACCGTAAAAAAGACACGATCGATGTTAGCATGGGTGCTGCCAAACTTCAGCTTCAGGCATTCACACATTAGTCCCATTAGAGTTTTCATACGTCCAGCAAGTCACGAGACCCTGAATTTCTTGTAGACTTTTAGGCATAATCGGTTGTTCGAGCAAACTTGATCACGTGATGTAGACAACCTATCTTACTCCGGCAGGTAACTTTATACATATCACCGTCGTTTGTGTGAAAACTGCGTAGACTAGATGCATTGAGCGGACGTTCCCTTCGTGAGATGAACAACCAATTATGCCCTTTTAGATAAGTTCATTAAGTAATAATCAGAAACAGCATGGTTTTATATATATATATATATATATATATATATATATATATATATATATATATATATATATATAGAACACGAACACTGCGGATATCCCGTCCACTACTATCTCCATATAATTGGTGGTTGGTAACGGCTACCGCCTGCAACTAAAATATGTTAAAATAAAAAATAAATAACTACAGCTCTTTATGGGGGACTGCGGGACAGTATTCACGTGCACACAAAGACGTCCACGGCCATGCAGCTCAGAGGAGTTACCATTACCAGCGGGCTGACACTACATAGGGGCTAACATTTCTTACTTTTAATTAGTTCCAGTATCAATGCCAACCTTAAACATTTACTACTAGATCTAATTTTTTATTCAATAACATAGTTTTGTGTCGGACTTTATTACAGTTCGTCGTCTCAAAAATGCTATTGCTATCTAAAAGATCAATATGTAATTCTAGAACACAAAAATTCTTCTTAAAAATGTGTTTTCGTTTAAGAATGTGATAAGACGCATCTGAAAAATTAGTTTGGGTAAAACGTGGAGCATCGCAAGTTGTCTATGGCTTGACTGGTATTTGAGGCTAACGAACGTCGTGTTTTGGTTCATTTTCGAATGTGCCAATAAGTGTGTGTATGAATATATTGTGTTTTTAACTAGTTAGGTAAGTTACAAAGTTGTGATAAATGTGTTTAGTTCAGTTTAAGTTGTCGTTCACGGTTATTTTCTTTTATGTATTGTACCATGAACTCGTTCGCAAAAAATTTTCAAATGACGATTGTGGTTAACTACGAAATACTTTTAATGTGTTCGAGGCATTAGAGACATCCTTTCTGGCTTGTAATGTGAACGAATAATATAATTCACGTAATTCTTTAAATAGTCTTATCACAACTTTGTAACTTTTTGCTGTGTGGTTTACAAACTGTGAGTCAATACACTTTCCCGCAGTGTTATTATAAGCCTTACTTCTCTCAGCTGGCCGAAAATGCAATAAAATTAAGTCCAAAATAAAAAACCTCCCATTCAAAAGAAAGTTGCAACTGGTTTTTTTTTTTGCACTGACGTCAATAAAATATTACGTTATTGTCGACGCCACGCTGCAAAATATCAACATTTTACCTTATGTACTCTGTGACCAATACTGCCTACATATCACTGCGCCTTTATTCTGAGAAAACAAAGTAAAAACAATCCAACAAAGTGGATTTCAGTCTTGAGATCTGAAATAGCGGGAAGCACATAACAATAAAATATTAATTCAAAACGAAAAAAAAAAAAAATCGCGTTTACGTTAAAACTGAAAATGAAGCCGCTGTTATTCGACTAAAGAAAATTAAGAAGTAAGTGACAAGATGGCTGAAATGCGAAACATCTTCAATAATGTCTGCTAATCAATCATCACTCAAGAATTAATAATACATAAATTACTTTGTGTTTCTGAAGAAGCAACATTGACGAAAAAGTAAATTTAGAACGAACGCCAACATAATAAACAGCTGTAGTATTTAAAATTATTAGAATATAGGCCCAATTGTTCTGAAGTGAATGCTTATGAGCCGCAATTTCACGCATTCTCATTTCCATATTAATTAAGTAAATTTTGACAGCAATTGTGGCACTTAATGTTAATGTTATGTAATGTCTGTCATGCTGCAAGGCAAAAAATTACAGTCTTACGGTGAAATGAACGTGTCTGGTTCACTTTTGGACCAAAATTGTCGACTTGCATTTAATGAAACATTTTAAACACTTTAAATGCTTTAGAACGGCCAAAATTTACTGTGCTTTTGCGAAACACAGTATATCACAAAATCTAATAACGACTTGATTTTCTCATTAATATTTGCATCTGTCAATTTTAAAGCCAAGAAATTTACAATAAATAATGAACACGATACTTTGAAGTTAAAATTTAATAAAGTGGACATCAAAAGAAAAAAATAGAAATAATAATTGTTACAACAGTCTACGAACTGAAAAAAAAAATGAGGACAGAAGTATTCCGGGCAAGACCTTTTATAAAAACGAAACAGCAAATGTTAAGCACCTTGCAATTACATAAAATAAACAAATTGAATTGTTTTGTTATATTTTTAATACAGTACTAAATTAAAAATAATCAGTGCCATTATTGAAACAGTTGCGTTTGTATAATGTTGAATTTACCGTGCGCCACCTAAAGTTCCCCGGATGCTATATGAAGGCAATGATGTTATGCTTACAAACATTTTTACAATATTTGAAATATATGCTAAAAAAAAGTATACCAAATCTTGGACACTTATTTACATTAACTTGTGATGCATATCATTTAAACTGAAAAAAAAAAAAAAAGTATTACAACCACTTCTTAGAGTATACCATTTCCACTGTCAGTTAAATCTGCAAAAAAAAAAAAAAAAAAAGACAGGACATTTGACGGAATGCCAAACTCCGAACTGCTTTTTAATGCGAGCAGCGTGGTACAATAAGTGTTATTAACTACGTTGTAATAATGTCAGTATTAATGATGAACGATACGTTAAAAGCACACAGGTCAGTGTTATTTTATTAATTAGCGCATTTTATTGCCACTGAAATATTCGATTAGCCTGTAAACGAGCGCAGTAAGGCAGAAAACGCAATTACGACGAGATTGCGGGGTATCGTACAGTAAAATGATGAGTGGTGATACATGGCGCGAGCCATATTGAAATGTGGTGTGGCGTGGTTGTTAATACTGCGAGGAAACAAGCGCGCAATGCACTGCGCCAACCCTCCCCTTACAAACACACGGCTAACAGGCGTGTTAGGACGAGCGGCCTGCAAAGTCCGCGCCACAAAAGGCTGGGCATTGTTGCCGAGAGTAATGCCCCACCCCCACACCCCGGCACCGCACAATGGCGTAGAGATGCTGCAGATACGCACAATGGGGCCGGCGAGAGATCCACAATGGCACCCGCAGCATCCAAATTAAAAAAGGGAGAGGGGAAGGCAGAGGGATGACTTTTTTGCCGTCGTCTCCCCCTCCTTGTGGCCGGCGAGGAAGCATCGTCGCCAGAGCGGGAACTGCTTCGCTCAACAATCGGGCGGTAACAACCTGGTCGGAAACTACTGTTGTGTTTACAGTAAAATGCAAAAATGGACTGAACTGGTGGATTTAACATGGAGTGAACCTAAAGTGGTCATGGACTGAAATACGTTTATAATAAAATTCTAGACTGGATTCAACATAGAGAGAACCTAAAACGAACGTGCAATGAAATGCTTTTATAGTGAAATTCTAAATGGGACTGAATTTGCCCTGGATTCAACATGGAAAAAACCTAAAGTGAACGTGCAATGAAATGCATTTATAGTGAAATTCTAGACGGGACTGAACTTGCCCTGAATTCAACACGGAGAAAACCTCAAATGAACGCGGAATGAAACAGTCACACAAAATTCCAGACTGGACTGAACTTGGACTGGATTTTCAACTTGGGGAGAACCTAAAGTGAACGTGCAATGAAATGCTTGTACAGTAAAATTCCAGACGTGACTGAATTTGTCCTCGATTCAACACGAAGAAAACCTGAAGTGAACGTCGAAAGAAATGCAGTTGTACAAAATTCCAGACTGGACTGAACTTGGAGTAGATTCAACATGGAAAGAACCAAAATTGAAGGTCAACTGAAATGTATATTTATAGTAAGATTTCGGACTGTACTGGACTGGGACTGGATTCAACATGAAACGAACCTAAAGTGTACATAAAATGAAATGTGTTTATAGTAAAACGTTCTCTCCATATTGATGTAAACATGGAGTTTACCCGAACTGAACACTGCGTAGAGAGAAATATGTTTGCCAACCATTGAACTACAGAACAAAATTACACTCGAAAAATTAAGTAGCGAACATTTGTTATAGGCTATATTTAGTTTTAACTTCGTTTTCAGAATATTTTGCACCCCCACTAGTTCTATAAAATTAAACAATTTTATTTAGCTACCGCAGGACGGTTCTAACATATTATATAACCATAGAAACAATTCAATATGGCAGCCACGTCTTCTTAGTTTAGTCCAGCCAGACAGGTGTTTAAAGTAGTAGTTTCAGTCCGGAGTCTACAATCCAGTCCACCTCACCGGCAGGACTGAGTCAACTCTACTCCTACTCAGTTCTTCAGTTCATGTGTGTTTGTACTAACATTTCAATACAGATCCCTCAGTACACTCCGGGTTAGTGATAATTAACTATAAACGCACTAAAAACGTGCAACACAGTCCGGGATAGCTTGCTCGAGTGATGGGGGTTGCAGCGCTTCAGGGGAGCACAACAAGCACAGATATGTGCATTCGTAAAGCCACGCGTAGAGCCACGGCAACGGCGCTAAGCCTCGTCCAACACAAAACAATTGGAAATGAAAACACTTTTTTTCTCCAATACATTCGCAGGCTGGCTATACCAACAAAAAAGTACCACTGCTTAAATAATATTCAAAACGAGTTACATTACTTCTTCCATGAACATTACTTAAATATGTTTTAATGAATTAAACAGAGAATGCATATGTTACGTTAAACGCTGTTCGGTGACATCAACCATACATTTATAAACTTAGTACCTTATGTAAACAGTCAACATCTCAAATACATTAAATGATACGAAAAACTAACTGCACTTTTGTCAAACATACTACGAACGTATTAACAGTACAGTAACAGAACACATAACAACGCAGGTTGGTTTTGTGGTTGCCAAAAAAAGTATAAAGAGAGTTTAGAAGCAGGATCACTCAGGTATGCAACAATTATAGTAAAATATGCGAACGGATACGATTCTTGTGTAGGCAGCGGGTAATGCACTTGGTTTGTTGAAATCTCCAACATACCTTCGTACATCCTGACAAAAATTTATCCCACAATAATTTAAACATTTTTAATTATTGAGTCAATATTTATTCCTTAAGTATTACTACCAGTTAACACATTTATGAAACGCAATGTATTCTTACAGACGTCACACTTTTTGTTTATCTACAGAAGTACTATTCGAGTTCGTTAGGGCTACAATCTCACACATCATACAGACAGGTACCTAATAAATAGAGACACTGGTAAATCGCTGATAAATTAGATTGTTTGCTAGGCTCCAACATACCATGTAGAACACTGAAGATTTTGCACCTATATTGGCTATATTTTACATGAAGCATTGTGTCCCTCTTCAAACATACCCATTTAGAACTGAACAGTTTTAACACAGGACGTGTGTGACTTGCCAGAAAACTGTTCACACGTGTCGCGATTAAGATGCTACAGTTTATTGGAGACTAGGTTAAATATTTTCGCGATTTTCCAGTGTCTGTAGTAATAAATAAGTAAAATTTTGCCTGCACGCTAGAATCCACTCTATACTACTCAAGCCCCATCAACTTGTTAATTGTCTGCTGTTCCATTAAGTAGCAGCTAAATGACAAATGGTCAGAGCTTGAGTATGTACAGAATATTTGATTATAACACGCATGTTATTGAATTCGCGAATTTTCCTATCCCTAGTAGTAAACAATGAAAACATACCACAAACCTATTACAAATGTGTATTATAGCAGACATCAATATACATACATGACGAAAACAAGTGAGTATGTTCTAGTTGGTAGCTCTAAGTTGACACTAGCAAACATGTAAAGCTACTGAAGTATCCAGACAGAAATTCGTGCTTATATATTCAGACTAACGCTGATCTGTTTCATATGTTAAACTTGCAATTCGCATATGGTGCAACGTTATGTAGCACAAATTTCAACGTGTTATTTGACCACGCATTTAATACTGAGCCTGAACTGATACTCAACAACGTACAACACGTTCGCCCGAATCATTGTTAATCACGAGGTTAGGATGTTCGGTAGGTAGCATATTTTGTACTTTTTCGTTGATTGGATATCAGCACTGCTCAAAAATACGGTTCTCCAACAATATTATTGACTGATTTGATGTAACATATCGATTATGTACATATTATATATAATAAATAAACGGAATTAAATAATTAAGGAAAAATAACAGTTTATCTGCGTCAAACCAGCAGATTCATTTTCCACGTAAAACTGACACTACTTTCGAATGTTGATGGATATATAGAAATTCAGATACAATTAAATTGAAAGACGACAGGGCCCTAACATCGAACAGATTTTATTACGATAATGAGAGCCAGAAAATTATGAATTAGTCACTAAAGTATCCCACAAGTCCTGTATAGACTTCTAACTCTCTACAAACAGGTTATATTCTGCTTAAGCGCTTAAATATAAACGTAAGTTAACACAACTGGTTAAAACTGAAATATGTGATACATTAGTACTATAGTTGATTCTACCGTATATATGTTTGTATGTGGCCAAACAATTACGTATTTGATTCAACAAAAGTTTTGTTGTCTGAACAACATATAAAACGCGCCGAGTATTGACTTTGTTGTCATAACTAAATGTATATTTAACTGGTCTAAACCATCCTTTTGGTATAACTATGGACGTGAATTTTCGGTGAAAAGATATTTGCCCCATATTGTTTCAGTGCCTTACGTGCACACCTGCAGCTCAACTTCATGGCTATTGACAAAATAATTTTGTGTAGAGTTATTATTCATTTGACTGTGTCAATCAGTACACGGATAACTGCCACACAACACGTCTGTGATTTGCGGGTTTAACCTCCGCACACTGGATGTTACGACATCCAATCACTGACCACAAAGCCGAGATGTAGGTGCGCACGTAAGGCACTGAAACAAAGTGCTGCAAAAATCTTTTCGCGAAATTTCCTGTCTCTAGGTATAACAATACCTGCTAGGCAGCCAAATATTTGGTTGGTTCAATGTCACACGCTTATTTGGACATATACAAACATTCATACGGTTGAATCAACCAAACCTTTTTCTCCGTGTAGACCCATTTAATTACTGCGTGGGAGTTACGTGTTACCATTGATTAGCCGGAGAGAAATTGAATCCAGAAGCTGCAACATCACTGTTTACAATATGCGTCTACAAAAAAAAAATGGACCATATTAGCAAAGCGTTAAAAACTACGAAATCAATTACAATGCGCAACAGGAGTAAATTACATTTTACTATGCAATTCAAATGAGTGTTTAACTGTCAAAATCCCAGTTATTTGTACTCCAAGCTCGTTAACAGATCCACAACGCAAGCATACAGTACAATAAACAAGGATAATGTTCAAATACCGAAATATATGAAAGCTATGTTTAACAGTTACTTTGATTAACTAGCGAGTCACTACTGGAGCGAGCTGCTAGAGTCCATCAAGCAAACGAAGGCCATAAAAAATTAGAGGAAACATTGTTTGGTTAAGTTGTCCGCAGAACAGAATAGCAAAGTAACATAAGAAAACAAAAACAAAGATGGTATTGTGACTTCCTCCCGTTTTTTTTGTTGCAAAGTACACTTCTTGAATGTAATGATGAATTAATAATAACACGGATAATATTTATTTACAGGAACTTTTTTTAATTTTAATTTACAATGCATTCCTAAGTGCAATTATTATTACGATCCAAAATAAGAACATGTGTTATTAGCGTAAAAATTAAATGCGTATGGATATTTTATTAGGTTAAGTTTTTATTTAGAAAATTGTATTAGATTTAGTTCTTATTTTTAATATTGTATTAGTTTCCGTTTTTATTTACAACGTAACACATCAAGTTGTAAACCGGCCAAGAGCGGAACGTTGTAGTGTATAAACTAATAAAATAATCAAATACTTGTAAAAGATAAAACACGCTATTCAATGAGACACACCAGCCAATGGGTGTACACAGAACGGTGGAGTCTAGCATACGTATATTTAAATTAATGAAAATGTTCTTTCTCTAGCAATAGTTTCCGCGTATACATAACTACAGAGCAGCGCTGCAGTTTGATATTTTGCCCCAATATCACATCTGGCGTTGGTGAGAAGAAAGTCTTATTGATAACAGTAAGTCTTATTGATAACAGTAAGTCTTATTGATAACAGCATATCTTCCAGACTACAGCACAATATACATTGTGAGGCACATAAAGTGTTACAGAACAATAGCACTCAAACTAGTGATCATATCCACAAATGTTCAGACAAAAGTTTCAGTGTTTGAGAAGGCAGCCATACTGGGCCACCCTATTTTTTTATCGGTGGAGGCGCCGAAGATACCTCAAGGTCAACTCCACTTTGTTAAATGGAACCAAGTATATTTTATTCGATGACATTAGTACCGATCTGACGACGAATTCAGCGACCTACAACGCAAGGTCATTTAGTCACGCACCCAAAGGTATCAGTCACGCATTACCTTCTAATGTGAGTACATCGGATCGCGAAAATGAACGATTTTCAAGAATCATTTGATATGTTGATGGTGTTGGGAGAGTGCCGTAAAAATTACAGAAACGCCCAGGATTTGTATGCGGCTCGTTATCCGGATAGGCAACAAAAAGCGCACATGGCTTTTAAGCGATTATCTAACAGTTTAAATCCACATGAGAGCAGCAGGAAAATGGCAAGAGAGAGCGGATTTATTCAGCGATCAAGAATCTTACAACAACACAAGTTACATCCGCAGCGCATGTCATTACATCAGGATTTGTACGGCAATTGCTTCTTAAATCGCTACAATTTCTGTAATTGAATTCCTAGAAAAATGCACACAGATGTCTCCTTTTTGGGTCATGTGCTCTTTTCCGACGAATCAAACTTCACAAACACGGGAAATGTGAATAGGCATAACATGTATTATCGGGCAAATGCGAATCCTCGATGGATGAGAACTGTACCATTTCAACATCCGTGGTCCGTTAATTGTTAGTGCCGCATTGTCAGCGAACACGCCATAGATCCATATATTTTTGAAGGTCGCTTGACTGGGCAAGTTTACGCAAACTTTCTGCACAACGTACTGCCTCAGTTACTGGAGGACGTGCTTTTGCATGTTCGCATGAGCATGTGGAAGCAACACGACGGTGCACCACCTCATTATGCTCTATGTTCGAGACAAGAGATGAATGAGATTTTTGGCGATAAGTGGATAGGACGAAGCGACCCTATAGCTTGGCCACCTCGTCCGCCAGATCTAACACCACTAGATTACTTTTTATGGGGTTTTGTCACAGAACGCGTAATGGCGGTAGCACCTACCACGCCTAACGTCATGAAAGAAAGAACACGCCGAGCATGTACCGAAATTACACCACAAATGTTGGCTGACGTTCGACTGTCATTTCATCAGCGAATTTACAAGTGCTTACAAGTCGAGGGTCATCACTTCGAGCACCTTCTGTAGGTAGACCCAAACCAAGGCTAGTGGATCCATTGAGTGCTTGACTTGTGTTGCAGGTCGCTGAATTCGTCGTCAAATCGGTACTAATGTCATCGAATAAAATATGCTTGGTTCCATTTAAAAAAGCGGAGTGTCAGGAGCAATGTCATGAGCATAGGCAGTAGTAATAAACAGTAGGACGTTATCTATGCAGCTACGAAAAATTTTTCTTTACCGCTATTTAGCTTTCAGTAACGAACTTTCACTTCACATAAAAACATATGCTAAGTGTCACTACTTTTTCCTTTGAAAAGTTTTCTTAAACAACATGTTTTTGTAGAATAAAATACTGTTTTAGACTTACAGATTCGTTTGCGGCAATATTACTTAGCTGTGGTTTACATTAGAACAAAAATTTTTTATTGCCACAACAAAATTTATGTCGTGGCAGAGGAAGTGATTTTGGAGCGTAAAAGTACCTAGCAGAAGCGTGCGAAACCTTGTAAATGTAAAACTAACCGCAATCACACAAAGAAAAGTTTACATTGCAGCCACCCGTAAGCCTGCGACAGTTGAATAAACTAAATATATGGTATGTTTATTAGGTTTCTTTCTCTCAACAAGAGGGTTAGCCCACTTAAATATACATCTTGTTTGGAGAGCAGAGCAACTAGTTGACACTTTTTATACACGTATTGTTCCGCCAGTAAAAACTGTGTTGGATCGTATGAAATGCGTAGTACTTGTTTCGCCATACATGATAACATAGATGGTTGGCTGTGCCAAGCCTTTTCCTCTGCTCAGATACGCTGCTGAAAGTTAGCAGTCGTAACTCGTGTGAATGTGTGTGGGTGCGTAAGGCCTCTGGGTGGTCGTTACGTCGAGGTTACATAACTCGGGCAGGCAGGCGAAAGTAAATTATGGCGGCCGGGCTCCGGGCAGGATCCAGTTGGAACGGACCCAGAATCTCGACGTAAGGCGCCGACATCTGAGATCCGCGGGCGACTTCCCAACTCGCGCAACGACAGCAGGTTCGCGCGCCAACTAGATGTCATAACTACACTACTGCCCATCACAACACAGATCTTCTTTCTCCCACCTACTGGCACTTGAAGCTTGCTCGTCCTAGCCACACACGTACACTTCTAGACACTGCATATGTGTAGGTATATCCACGGTCAGATTTATCACTAAGGTCCGGGCCTAGGGCGCAACATCCCTAGGGCGCATGCACTTTTAGCGAGGAGAAAATGTGAGGAACTTTCCATCACTGCATTTAAGAATGTCAATATGGCGACCAGTAAAAATGTTAATGCCTTCACGTGTATGTGTGTTTAATGTCATTATTTTAACATTGCCATTTTTGTTCTTGTTGACAGTAATTCTCAAACAACTGCATTAGAGTTAAGGTAAATAATCATTATGTCATTATTATTTTAGCTACTATACACAGCGAAAGGGCAGAAAAGAGTAATATATTATATAATGTGGTGTCACATGTGGGAAAAGGACGCTAATTTTGTGTAAGGAAGGATGTACAGAAAGAGGCTGCGGTATTAGGGTGCCTATGGACAAATCCGGCCCTGGGTCAATCCACGGATTTTTTTTCGCGGAAAAATGTTTCCACCATTTTGTTTCAGTGCCTTACTTGCACATAAGTAGGTGTTCTTCATGGTTATTAGCAGCGCGTCTATGTTCATACATGTATCTCTTTTGACTGTACCAATCAGAGTAAGACAAGTGTGAAACCTACGTCTGAGATTTACCAGTCAAACTCCAATATAAGTGAGAGTAAGAACACCCAATAACCGACCATGAGGCAGAGCCAGGGGTGGATTTACGGGGGCGGGGGGGGGGGGGACATAGGGCCCGGCCCCCCACCTTTTAAGGTCAGATTTATTTTCTGTTTAATATTTTCTAGTTTGATTTTTATTAGCACTATTTACTTTTTAAGCATTATTCATTTTAAAATTTTCCTACTTATGTAATTAAATTTTTTGTGTGAAAACTTCTTAAAAAGTACCATTTTGCATCTCTAAAATCCAAATTTTCCCGAGGGAGGACCCCAGGACCCTCGCTTTTAGTTTGGGGTGTATATATACACACTTTTTAAGGCATAGCCCCCCTGCCTTCTCTAAATGCTGGATCCGCCACTGGGCAGAGCTGCAGATGCGCACATACAATGAAACCAATAGGTTAAAATTTCTAGCAAAGCCGAAAGGAGTAAGAGTAGTCTATGAATTTTTTAAGCCGGACGCTATATCGTACCCTGTTCGTCCGTACTTCAATTACTCGACGCTAGAGCGCTGTCGTACACTATAGTTAGTTTGCCGTAATTATTGTGTTTCCTGTAAATCAACTGTGCTCTTCGTCTTCACCTCTTGCCGCTGGTGGCTTATATAGTTCTCTGGCTACCAGCTAGATAGCATTCTGTCAATACCTATAGGTCGCGCACGGTAAGTTCAGATTTTTATAAATGTAAATGTTGCGAAAGTAACACTGAAAATATTGCAATTACCATTGTAGAATTATTTAATATAAAACGACAAAAGGTTATATATTTATTTTAAATTATTGCAAGGTACTGAAAGTGCAATTTTCTGTGTCATTTGTCAAAATGTACATTTATAAAAGGTTGAACTAGAGGTGCAGCACCTATACCGACAGTAGCGATCGACGCGGTGAGTCAAAGAACTCACTGAAGTTCCCGTAGAAAAGTTTAGCTCGTTTAGCGACATGCTAGATGCATTGCAGCGTGTTTGGAGACAGTAACATTTCGACAAATTCTGCTTTTCCGAAACATGTTTAAGTGCGAATTAATAAATTTAAACGATTTTCGGGTGTTTCTTTCTTTCATTTTTTGTCATAAAAACTTACTACTTGTTCATAGTTTTCAGGATATTTTTAAATCAGCCTCAATATCATATAGCAAAATTGAGTGGCACCAAGATAAACAAAATATTAATTGAAGGGTCTAATACTGTAGTGAACAAAGTCCAATTATTCTCCCCCAAACATGGAAAACATACGAGCAATGGATATAATAAAATTACGTTATGTATACAAAAACTGAAGTTCAAGGTTAATGAGAGAATTAAAACCAATTTTTCCGAACATAAGAAGAAAATGTACTTACTTCACTATAGCATAAGACCCCCAATTAAAGACATATATTGTATGTAGTACTCAGTCCCATCATAAGAAATTTGACATGTAAATCCATAACTTGCTCTTACCACGGCTCTAGGGTAGGCAGAAACTTCAAAATATACTGCAATAACACTACTGCATATTACCAATGCCTGTGCTCACGATATATTATAAAATAGAAACCCGTATTTGCTACCGCTTAATCATCCTGTCATTTATTCTTTCTGTCACCTCATAGATTAATTTACCGCGTTCTTAAATCCGCTCGAGGCAAACAATGTTGCAATACGTCAGATGTTCGGTTAATGTTAAATTTTGATTGTGAGTTCTACTGATACTCCAAGAGTATGACACTTTTATTATCTGTACAGAAGAAATTTCGCGAAGTTACGTCCTCCAATGAGTCAACTTTCATAGAACCATGATGAGGTTAATCGACAGTACAAACCCATGGCTATTTTTGACATCATGCAGTTCCGTTGGTCAGTAAACACTCGGTATGGTATCATAGGCGATATAGTCAACTCATTGGTTCCTATCTCATTAAACGGGACACTTACATAACTCAAGCACTTCATCAGCAATAGACAATGAATATGTTCTCTGAAAAATATGGTACACACATGCGTGGTTCAAATAATACAGGTTACGTATCTTTAACGCTCAGGCATAAACCATTAGAACATGGGAACACTTGCTGCAAAAATAATCATCTCGCTGTCGTATTACAACATATCACCAGTACGACACAACCATGGCGGTTCCCTATTGATTTAAGAGGGTTACACACCGGCTGTAATTTTCCGCATTTGACGCGCGGAGACAGTGACGCGATTAGGTTCAGCTTTCCACACTCGACGGTAACAGCATCGCTTTTATACTCCCGGGCACCAAACTGGCGTGCAGTGTTTTCCTACTACTCTTTCCTATGGGACTAAAAACGGTGACCCTAGGATTTTATTTGCGGAAAGTTTGTAGTCAAGTCCAAGGCATGCTTCCAACGTTAAGTATTATGAATCCGGGTGGTGTTTTTCCAGTTACAGCTGTCTAAAAAGCAGTTTCTAGCAATTTTGAGGGGCCCTAGAAACGTGTTTCTAATAGACTAAGCATGTTGCATTAATTAAATGTCAGAAGCTTAGTTTTGACTGTGTGTTATTTTCGTAGATAAACATTTTGTGAATAAGTTTAGCTCGTCCGCGCAGAAACCGCATTGTTACTAGTGACAGTAAATTATTCTCTGTCTACATACCAACTGACACGTTTTGTAATATCACTAATAAAGTGTTTTGCATCACTGCATGGAGTACCTGCTTTGTGTAGCGGTTAGGACGCACTCATTGAACTAAAGGGATTTACGTTATGATCAGAGGGGTTACCTGGATGTACGATTTTGTAAAACTTCGTGGAAATTGCCACAAACGCGCGGGTTTTATTTTTAGTGGGGCAGCGTAACATGAAAATGTGGATACACCGGACAAAAGCACCAAATTTTTTCCAGATATTAGTTAGGTACTTAGCTTGAAATTTTTGATAGGAACCAACTCCGCCGGTGGCAGTGGCGGATCCAGCAACGAATTTAGGGGAGGGGGCCATACCTTAGAAAGTATGTATAGTATACCCGAAGTCAAAGCGGGGGGTCCAGGGGTCCTCCCCCGGAAAATTTTGGATTTTAAGGTGCCAAATGGTGCTATTTTATGAGTTTTTTTACTTTAAACATAATTTAATTTACCATTATTTAATTTACAATATTTTTACTGAACACATTCTATAGTCCACACTCCACGCTCCGGTTAATTGAAGCAACTGCAATATATACATATATACACACATAAAACTAGGCCAGTTTGAATACAATTAAAAGTTGTTTGTTGCTACCCAAGCAGCAAGAACACATTTTAAAACATTTTTTAATTATTACTTAATTGCAAATGCAATATTTAATAACAAAATCTTTTAATGATATCTTTAAAATGTTGCCTGAAAAAACTTAAAAGAAAAAACATTTTTAACTTGTGTAGCGTGTACTGTAATATGATGTTAATATTATTATTTTTGATTGTATTAATATTATTAGTTTACCTTAATTTAGCCACATTTTAAATGTTTTTGCTTGCTGAAAATGTACTGTTTTGAGCCTAGAAGAGCTTAGTTATGTGTAACTAATGCTTAAAGAATATTTGTATTTTTGTCGGAAATTTTTATTTATTATTTTGCCAGGCCAGTTGTTCTATAGGCAGCACAGAGACTTTGTGCAGAGCAAAAGGGTTGATCTTTGTAGTTTTGCCGTCGTCATAGTGACGAGCGGCATGTAAACAATTTAAAATTGCAATTTAAATTCCGAATTTGAAGTAACAATGAGCTTTTGGTAGCGTCGCATGAAGACGACGATTTGAGAGGGCTGTTCCATGGATCGTTAGGGTAGATGCGGGCGTGAAAGTTCCACGTCTCGCCTAGGCCTTTTAATTATAGAATATATGGCGAGTCCCGTGTGGTTCTGGACTGTAAGTCCACAGACTCGTTAGCCTCAGGGAAAAGTTGCAGTTTTGGTTCCTAAGTGCATGTGGAGCGCACATGGCCGCAGCGAACAACGAAACAAACAGAAGACTGCGAGAATGAAGCCGCCGAGACAACTAAGTTGCTCGTCAGATATTTCGCCATAAAATTTCGATTTTTACGACGCCATCTTGTGAACATAACATTAGAAATTTTGATATTTTATTTGTACAACTCAGGGCTAAATTTTTAATTGTAACTCTATTGTTTTTGCCCACGGTAAACCTGAAAATTCGTATAAAAGAGTTAGTGCTCAGATAAATTGACATATTTTTTTGGACTCAAAAAGGTTAATATAAGACTCAAATTTAAACATTAATTGTATTATAATATCCTTCAGAAAATTGGCACGATGAACGAACCTAATTCTACAAAGTAAACAACTGGCTGGCTTTATTGATCACTTGCAGTAAAGTTTATTTGATTGAATGCAATATATTAATTGTGGCAAGACAGAATATTTCCGTAATTTATTATTTATTATCTGCTATCAGTTTTTCATTAACCTACATCAGCAATAAATTTTTATTTGAAGTTAAGCACCTATGTTGATCTTCTATTATTTTTATATAGTGTTTGATTCCAAGTGTCTTGTTTGTATTACTTTCAGCCAAAGCAGGTGTGTTGTTAAATGATAAGTTTGATATGTTCATCAGGAGCTGAAGTATTGAAGTGGGTGAGTCTGAAATTAAGTGAGTCCAGTTCAGCATTGGTCCTGTGCTTAGTCTTTCATGACAAATGCAGTTCTTCTACTGGCGCCCATTACTAAATTTTATCCTATATTATTTCTCATCCTACTGTGTAGCTTTACCAGTGAGCTAGCAGATAGTATCGCTACACCAGTTTAAGGTGTAAGGCTAGGCTAGGTAGTCATTACACATTACATTGCACATTACATTACACTTGTTGTTTGTATAACATTATTAATACAATAAATAAATAATAACTTCAAAATGATTTCTGGAAAATTTGAATGACAAAATGTTTAATATGTTATCGTTACATTTAGATACTATTTTAAAAACATTATAAAATGTTGCAACAATGTTTCGTTTGCAATGGGTTACCTATAATATTGCTGCAATATTTCAGCAAAGTTGTTAAATATGTAACAAATATTTCAGTAAATATTTTTAAAATATATCCTTGCTGCTTGGGTAAAAGTTACATTTTAAACATAAGCATTTAATATATGTTACAATGAATAGTTGAACCAAGAATAACTAATTCCATGCTTCAGATATCACCTACTTATGTTATCACATCATTTAACATTTAATGGACAGTAACTACAAAACCATCATGTTGTTATGCTATGGATAAACACCTAATAAATTGCAACAAAAAAGGAATCCTTCGGTTCCCTGACTTTGCAAATCTGTCAATAACCTTATCTACGTCTACTGGTATGTCTCGGTGTACATGTAGAAGCGCAAGTCCTGTCAGACTGTCTTCCAACATTCGTGATCGCAGCCAAGTTTTAATCGTCGAAGGGCAGAGAAACTCCTCTCTGAACTGGCACTGCTGATTGGAAGGGTTGAAAGTATGTGAAGTAACCGATGAATTATAGGATACACATCCTTGTCGCAGCTGTTAAGTGCTTGAATAACATTCTGTGGTACTTTTTCTTCGGGAACCGAACTCCACTTGTTTTTGTACAGGGAAAATTCTCCTTTTAGAAGGACAGGTGCAATTCTTTCGTCTACTTCCATAAGGGGTAGAAAACGATGGATTAATGCATTAATGTTCCTGTCATCAAGCTCATGTTCCTCGTTTGCCTTCTTGTGCTTTATAATCGTTCTGGGTGTTATGAAGGATAGATTAAAAACATCAAGAGTTTCGGATGGAAACTTGGCTATCGCAAGCGCGACTGCACTGCTTCTAAACAAAATCGCAGAACCACCTAGCGGCTCTTCTCCGCCGCTTGGTGGTTTTGCGACCTTGTTTTCTGGCCAAAAATAAGTTTACAGTACGCCTAGCTTCGACCAGAATTCGCCCGAATGACATTGGTTTCGCTGGCTTCTGATCTACGTTCCTGTCAGTGGCAGGAGCTAGGTACTGCGACGTCATGATTTTTGTACTATCGTGTCAGAGCTCAGGGGGGGGGGCATGCCGCCATGCCCCCCCCTCATTTGGATCCGCGCCTGGCCGGTGGCCATCTTGGATTTTATAGTGCCCATTTTGAAATAATGGTATGTCATCAATATCTCGGCTTCTAAATCACTCAGGACCACAAACTTGGTGCCTAAGTATACACATTTGGGGTCAGGGAATACATGATAGACGGAACTGTATACTCATGACGAACGCAGCGTAGACCAACGACCGTAAAATATTTGCCGGCTACTAGATCTTTTGTGACCACTCAGTAGTAAGGTGCATCTGAACATCAGTGTGTCAGTGGATGTAGAGTCAACCAGCGCACAACCCTGTACAGCAATGAAACTGCAGCCCTACCTGGCAACAACCCACGTGCCGCCACTGCTCTTTTTTACCATTGCCTTTCTCCATGAAACCTTAGTTTCATCATCGTGCGGTCCTTCAATAAGTAAAAAAGCATCCTCCTGCAGTTTTACCGAAGCCAATGCTATCACTTGGTGAGAATGTCTTGCTCGAGTCACATTTGAGGCCGAAAGGAATGAGTCAGTTGTGCTTGATGAATCAATACTAGCTTCAGCCAATGCGCAAGTCCATCCTGATCCTTCCAAGCAGTCGCTAAACGTTTTCCATATCGCCATTTCAATATGCAAGACACCCATCAATACCATAAACTTTCCCTCTCCATGAGTATTAGGCCACTTCACTGTGTGAACTTGGCTAGTGCATTAAATGGTGAATCAACAGCCAAAACGGGTGTCTGTCCAGAGTTGAGATATACTGTTGCCCAACGCACAACATTCAATACATGCGTAGCTGCCTTCTCATAGAACATGGGCAACATCTGACTAAGACTTGTTTCATGATCTTCTGATACATTCTTGGAGGCATGAAAAGCTGACCAGGAAACATTATCACCTTTTTCAAGTACATATTTATTCAAAAATTTGCAAGCATACTGGAGCCAATTGCTTTCCTCCGATTTCGCAACTTCTAGTTATCCCACCTTTGGTTGTGAATAATTTGAATGCTTTGGAACAGACAAATCGGTTGTCTTCAAAGCCACGACTGGGTCAGTGGTGAATATTCCTGGTAAGTGATGATTTTTCTTAACAGCCAAAGACAGACTGATCTCTATCTGCTTCACCCCCAAAGTAGACAATGTAGGAAACTGGAATAGACTTATACCAGTGCCATGAAATGATCCCACAGCGGTTATACTTGAAGGATTGGGGTCCAAGTTATCAAGTCCACCTACAGTAAACAGTCCTTTTTTTTAGCTGAGCTGGTACCACTGCTCCTTTCTCACGAAAATCAGCACAGGTGGTAGTTGCAAGCTGGCTCTCCAACTGAAGAACTCTCTCATAGCTTACACTGAGCCCAAATTGATGTAGCTGCTTGACAGTTTCTTTAGGCATGGTGTCTGTGTGAATCTTCATTCCGATGTAAAGGGGCAATGGTGGTACCCTTTCTAAGGAACGCCGGGATTTCGTAGATGCAGACACGTGTTCCTTGCAGTTAAAGACAATAATCTGACAGATTGTGTGATTCGCCTGTAATTATATAGATTCTTGATCACTCACATCAGCACCATTCAAAATCAAAACAAGAGTCTTCAGAAGAGTTGGCACTGACTGTTCTTGACAACCAGAAGGAAACTTACCATTGAAGTGGAAACCTCTGTAACTTGTAATTTCCTTGCGCACTAACTTGGCAGTCTTAGCTAACAAAATAACACCATGTTTATAATCACATGACATGGCCTGCTGCAACATTTCCCACGTGCCATCTTCAAACACGAAATCCTTATTATTTCCATCACTTTCACTTTGTTCTTGCACTTGTGGAAAGTATGCTAGCAGTTTCTCCTTCAGTCTGGTTCTGTTAACCTCCTCCTCAACACCAAGGATTTTTAATCGGTTCTTTCAGTTCATGCAACTTTGAAAATTTAAAATAGAAAGTCCCACCTTCCGCACAGTTATCTATATAAGTATAAAGCTCCACAAGTGCTCTAGTCTTTATCTGACTTTCCTCTGTAGATACTCCCACCAAATCCTGCTCTAGTTTCCTTAGGTGAGACCGGTAGCGATTTCTCAGTGCTGTATAACATTGCAAATTTTATTTGGCGTCAAGGGCAATGAGATCACTGCCTTCTAATGCTGCCAACAACTGGGTTTCTTGCAGTTCTGTTGTCCTTCTTGTAATGCTCGTATCAGCTGTTAATGTTTGAAATTCATGAAGGAGTCCATTGCTTTCACGACATAACAAACAAGCCATTTTGTCACTCGCTTCACACCGGGATCGTTTCTCCATAGTTGAGCTGCCTCATGAAGTATTTCCCTGCTTTTTTGCTCTACCCAACTCCAAGTTGCTGAATTTGATGTAACAAGATTTGTGCCATGACCCATGGTTTTGGACCAGTTCATCCACACTCATGTCGCTTCCAAAATTTAGTTTCACTGGCAATTACTCTAAAGATTTTAAACTCATTCACATTGTTCAAGAAAGATCTGTATATTATTGCCTTGTCTTCGATTCCATGTGTGTTGAGTGGACATTTTAGATTTTCTGAAGTTGTTTTCTGACAGATAATGCACGTGTTCCAAACCATCTTGTGTTATAATTCAATATGAAACAAAATATAAAAACATATTAGCAAATGTGAACACACAAGACAAAACAGTTAATTGGTAAATAGTTTGTAAGTGGTGCGTATATTATTGACTAAATATAGTCAGAAACATTAAGTTAATTGTGTAGATGTATTTCGTGACCCCAAATTTGTATACTTAGACACAAACTTGGGTTTCTAAGTGATTTAGAAGCCGAGATATTGATGATATACCATTATTTCAAAATGGGCACAATAAAATCCTAGATGGCCGACGGCGGAGTTGGTTACTATCAAAAATTTCAAGCTAAGTACCTAATACCTGGAAAAAATTTGGTACTTTTATTCAGGGAGGTCCACATTAATGCGAAATTCGCCATTAAGCTGCCCAACTATTTAGTAGTATTGTTTCCTTGCCCACAGAGTACAACTGCTTTACAGTACTATCCGCCTACTTTTACACTATCCGTGTAATAAATCTTGTATGATAAATCTGTCGCAACAATATTATCGCAAGCCTATTAGTTCGTTTACACGCCTAGCAAGAAAGTCGTAATGACTGCATATGTTTCAGGCGTTACAAAAATATGTTAACTTTTACATACAATATTTCTCGAAAACAGCTAGCTCTAGCAATTTTCGACAGTACGATACTTTTTTATTGATCATTCGCGTCTTTTTAAAATTCTTTAGTAGAATTTGAATTACAGTGAAGTGTTCTGAAGTTAGAAGCAGAAGAAAAGTACATGCCACATTTGAACAAAAATGGCAATGTCTTTACCAAACTAAATTACTGAGACTGAAGTAAAGACGTTTACAAGACACTGTGCAAAGTTTAGTTATGGAATATTACGTAGTATTTGGAGTTTTAATTTAAATGTAATTTGAAAGTCTACATCCAGGGTAGCGTTACTCCCACAATTTTCACTTTAGGGATAAATTAAAAACACATTTTCGACATGGTTTTTAGTGAGCTATCATCACACGAAATTAACACAGTCCGTCCCGACTAATCCTGTATATGCTATGTGCATTCGTTACATAGCAAAATTTATACAAAAAAAATGAAAATTGACGGAAATGTGGTTTAAAAATGTCTTGTCAATTAGGAAAGTCATTTCGGATCCCGTCAAAATGGCTCTAATCGGGTTATCAAACTGTTATATCTGAAAAACTAGTCACGGAATCCGTGAGAAACTACTCTAGAAACATACAATGGACTTGATTAAAAATGTTCCCACCAATAAAAAGATGGAAATGGGAAGTGTCAGTCAGGCGAGTGATCTACGATACCACTGCACGCTGTTTCATTGTCTTGTGTTAGATGTGATACTGCGCCAGAGGAGCCAGTCAACATCGCCCTTGGCGCCGTACCTCACTCACACAAACTCACGGCCACCAGGCGGGCGGCTTAATAAAAAGTGTTTATGGGAGGTTGGCAACAAAGTGAGTACCTTTTAAGAATATATTGTCTAGGATAACATTTAAAATTTTTTTATTAGTTGTGACTTTAAACGTTAACTTTTGAGTATGGTACAGTCTATACACAGAATGTTACTTATATTAAAAAGTTGCAGGACACTATCGATCATCTTAAACGTAAAAAGTAGCTGCGATTTCAAAAGTACTATGTCCTGAGCTACTTATACTTGTCTATAGATAGAATCAGCGCCATTTTATGAGAATGTGAGGCCCGGGGCATAACAAATAGGACCCCCCCCCCCTTTTTTTCCGTTTTTTTTCTTTTCAGATGCAGTGATAATTCTTAAGGACTTGGGCCCGAGTTTCTCGGCTTTCGAGAGAATTTTTTTTTTTAAACCCATGCGAGAGTCGATATCATAAAATTGCTTCGTAACTTTGTTGTAAATTGGTTTTACTATGTAATGTAATTTTTCGAGACAAACTGTATGATGCGTAGAGCTAATTTATCAATTAAAAGCAAATTTCGTTAATTAACTAATTAGCAACTATTTTCCAGTCTTCTGACTCGACAAAATTATAGTATGCATTTTAAATCCGTCATAACAAAGTTACGAAGCGATTTTACGATATCGTCTCCCTTTATGTTTTTAAAAATAATTGTCGTTAAATGCAAAGAAATTCGGGCCCATGCCCTTAAAAGGTGTGGCATATTTATCTCTGTATTGACATATAGTCTCTAATTTACACATTAGGCCTACAAATATCAGTACTACAATTAAATGCATTCAGTTCACATAGAAATATCAGAGATATGCGAGCAAAGCAAAACAAATGTCTGTTACTTAAATTCAGCCCTTACAAACCTAAAGGAATACTTCGTATTGTCATGCCAAATACAATATAACAATTATTAATAATTCATTTTATTAGAAAGTGACGCCCCTAGAATGTGAGACCCGGGACATGTGCTCCCCCCCCCCCCCAATTCTCAGCCAAAAGGGCAGGGTAGAATGTGGGGAGGTACGTGAGCCTGTGTTGCACGCAGGTCGTCACCTCGACTCTCGCGCGTACATATCCCAACACGATGATGTCCACGGACCCTCCCCTGCCCCTTCATCCAAAGACCTCTCCCACAGCTTCCGGCGGTTGGTCGTCGCTATGCGGTGGCACGCACGTCGCTCGTCTTGTCGGCAGGAAGCGGGTGACCGTGTCACGATGTCCGTCTACTGCCCCGCCAGTCTTACAAACATGCCCCACCCACACCCTAGTGCACGGCTCTGCGAGGAGGGAGGTTACATTTCCAGCTCACATAATCCGGTACAGGCCGTTCACCATAAACCGAGCACTTCATTACGTTTTCTTTCAGCCGTTTTGCAGCCATTTCAACAATTTCTAATATGAAAACTTCCATGTAACAAAAAACCTTTGTAACCGTTCCAACTGTCTCAGAACATAACATCTACGGGTCCAATAAGACACATTTCTTACTTATTATAAGTTCTGGAGTGCTGAGTTTACAGTGAAAGCCAATATCAAGATACGTCGCTAAACTGCCTAAACTAGCGCATCAACGGTAATGTAGCGTGACAGTACAGTTAAGTCGCATCCCCAGTAGGCTACAATATTCTACCGAAAAAAAAAAAAAAAAAAAAAAAAATTATGTGTGTGGTGAAATACTGGATACCTAGTTTTTACTACCTCAAGCAATACTAACATAACAAAGAAAAGCATGCTAAACACTGAAAAAAATTTGTTATAGCATCATGAGAATAAATACAGACGCAATGTTTCAGCGCAACACCAACGTATTTGTGTTGTGTCCATATTGCACTGTAATAATCCAAAATCCGAATTTATCTCAAAATTACATACTTTGAGTCATGCTGGCATTGCATTGGTGGTGTTATATTGAATACCGATAAAATCGAAATAACACCAAACTTCGTATTATTACACCGCCAAATACTGACATACAATTTAAATCACGAAATAAAACGAAATTACCCAAAACTCGTAAAATTTTAAAACAGATTTGGCCAGCATTTTTTTATGTTAATCAGTTTGTTAATTCGTAAGATGCTTATTCGTAACTAACAATACTTTCTAAAAGTTATGTTCAAATTTATTACGGATATCTGGTTAACTATACATAGAGCTGGCGATTTTTGATGACAAGAATTGTGCAACATTATGTAGGCTGTCAATGCATAACATTCACATCTGCGCTTCAGCTTCGTGACTATTGGCAGAGTGTGTTTGTACACAGGCATCGCTTATTTGACTGTGCCAATGAGAATAAGCTTACTGCTACACCACACAAGACGTTGACGGTTAAAAACAGCCAATCAGTAACCATCAAGCAGAGCTACAGGTGTCCACATGAGGCACTAAAACAAAATGTTGCATTATTTTTTTCACTAAAAATCATTAGCCCTAACTATACATCTTTATGAACCATAAATGTTGCTTACAAAAATAAGAAACTAACACCTACATTCGAAATCTAAAACCGAGATTGACCTAAAAATACAAACTATAAAACCTTGCCCCTAGCCATAAGTGTACTGTTTTACACCAATATAATAACCAACTTTGTTGGATATGTGCCATAACCAGCAAATATTGATGTAGCACAGAAAACCCTCCATTACATAAAATGACTAAGCACGAGAAAATTCGCTAGCAATGACGTAGTATATCCAGCAAAACACTTCAGTTTTTCATACATCGCCACTGCAAAAGCATTCAAAGATTACGCAAATATGATTTTCTACTAAACAAAAAAAAAAAAACCCATCAAATTACGCTTATTAGAAACGTTTGTCTGGGGCCTCTCAATACGGCTGAAAAAGGGTTTCCCAGGCTGCTGCATGTTCAAAACTTAAATACAAACGAAACCATTTGACTTTGCGGCAGACTTTTCCCAAATAAAATTGAACGGTCACGTTTAAAGTCCCACAAAAACTACAACCAAAACCCTGTCAGTCAATGTATTCGCTGCTCATAAAGACGATATTATTCTTGGCACACTCGCCAGTCTTGTCCGTGTTGCTATTCTTTTTTTACCATCTCCAGAGGATAAAAAAAATCATCGCTGAAAGACTTATCTGAACATCGAGGTCATGAGGGCCGATGGCGGTAATATGAGGTGTTGACAAAATGTAAACGTAAATACGAACGAATCGTGGCTCAGGTTTATGACACACTCTGACACTGTTACATCTTGGTATAGAATACTCAGAGTAAATGGAACACTTTTGAAACTTTGCCAGTGAGTGTATTTCTAGCAATTCTTAATATAAACACAGAAGCGAAAGTGATACAATGCAGATTTTATCGTACACCGAATTGTATAAATGCGAGCAGAAATGTATAAATACAGGCATATACATATACAGGGTGAGGATGCTAACTGTTTAAAGCTCCCCGCAGTGACACTGGGGACTCCGAGACAAGTGATTCGACATAGGTAGAGACATGAACTTTTCGCGAAAAGAATTTTGCCCCACTTTGTTCCAGTGTCTTATGTACACGTCTGCAGTTCTGCTTCACATATATTGGCAGCGTGCCTTTGAACTGTGACGTTTCTCATTTGACTGTACCAATCACAATAAGGTTACTGTAACACCACACGTCTGTGATTTGCGTGTAAAACCCCATGACACACGAATGTCAAAACATCCAATCTCTGACCGTGAAGCAAGTCTGCAGACGTGCACACAAGTCACTGACACAAAGTGAGGCAAATTTCTT
>PNEQ01103247.1:0-32417 GCA_003012365.1 Medauroidea extradentata | reverse complement strand
CCGTCTACGGCTTGAAGCATATACAAACACATTATAAAATATTTCTGTGTTTAAAATAAATTTCTAAAAGTACCAAAAAAAATTTAAATTTTGAAATTTTTTATTTAACATAAACATTTTTTGTAACGGGTTTTAAATGCTACAGGCCATAGACAGTAACGCGTAGTTTTGATATGATTTTTTTCATTTCTTTATGTTACCTGGTTTTCAAGTTTTGTATGAAGTAAAAATACGCAAATTTTGACTTTGAAGTGCCATTACGGGAAAACTAGATGAGCTAATTTTTTTCCGTTAGAGGTATATGTACTCTCAAGTAATGTGTACAAAACTAACACTATTTCATACAAATATAAAATTATGTTTTTTCCCCACTTGAACAACCTTAAGGGCGCCGTCTACTAGAATCGTGAAGAGGCGCGCAGACCTTTAACAATCCTGATTTCATTCGAAAACCATTCAACATGTTGTCACGCGGTTAGGCTACGAAAAGCATTTAAGGATCTTAGTATAGGTCTATAATTTTGCCATTAACTGCTATCGTTCCTAACAAGTATTTTTTTTTTTTAGTGTGAAAGTAACCGAACCGGGACTTTAGACGCTGATTTTTATGTAAGAGTAATAATTTTCACGATATTCCGAATATCATAGACCTGTAGAGCGACTCTTTCCCTTTAGTCGCGTAAGATAAAATTATAGTGTTGTCGCTGAAAGTCCCATGGTAAAAACGGTTCAGCAGGAAGCTTGTACGCTAGTTCAGCGCTTGGCTCGTTGAGGCGACGCGGCATTTGATGCGCGCTTCAAGGTCGACCTTACTACTCCGTCGCTTTTGAGCCTCTCTTATATATACATACGTATGTATTACAAAAAGCTAATAAGATATTTTTGATCATACCTTTCTGTTGTTATTATCTCTTACGCATTGTCTCGTATTATAATTTTTGTGTGATTTATTTTTAAAATTGATTGTTTAGGAAACGTAATTTCGTTAACATTGATTGCTCGTTGAAATTCTGTGGCCAAAAACAAGGTACAGGTAGTTCGGGATAAAGTGAGAACACAAAAAAGCTATGGTCAATTTATATTTTCAGCCAATCTGCAACTTTCTGCTGCATGTAAACATAAACATTTACAAGTACTTAATTTACATGGGCTTATACAATGTTCACATACACATCACAATGCTCCGAAAGTTGTTTCCTTTAATACCTACTCATCAAATACTGGGTGTTGTTTAATTGCTATAATCAGCAGTAGTTTTTGTTATAAATAAGGTTTCAATGCGTTTACTATAGTTTATACAACACGCGCTATTTCCGTTTAAAAAATCACGTAAATGTGTGCACATTTTATTCGAATTTGAAACACAAAACAGTTACTGACAAACACACATCTTAATAACACACATTATTTAATAATTTATGTTCCGTTTAGTTCTACTGTCATGCGCGACGCCGCGTGCCGTCCCACTTTCACCGATAATAATTAGTATTTTCTTAATTTGCGAAACAGAAAATAATATTGCACTTTATTGTATAACCTAAATGTAATTGCAGTGTCGTCAATCGTTAAACGTAACAATTCACGGAATACTAATAACATCATAGCGTTTGGCAATTGCATTCATAAACAGTAATTTATAACAGTCTGTCCTGAACCGGGTTATAAGTAACTTCAAATGTTCACCTCTTCGGCCTGGAATCGAACCCGGGACCCGTCGCCCAAAAGTCAGGAGCTCTAACTGTTTTTTATGTTTGGTACAATGACAAGGCTTTGACCTCGACACTGCACCAAACATTGCCCCCTCCCCTTTTTATGTTGATAATTAGAGTAGCCCCGAGTAAAGTTGTGAGACAATTGTATTGAGACGATTTTTGAGACTTGGTTAGACGAACACGAATATAGACCAAGATGCACCTAGGAGTCAAACACAGAACAATCATCGCACCAAAGTCGGCCTCAACAAAGTTACGAGGCGTCGGCACTAAGGGACTTCCCTACCTGCTCTTCAAATGCGTTGAAGCGAGCGACAATTATTCTTTTTTTTTTTTTTTTTTTTTTTTTTTTTTTTTTTTTTTTTTTTTTTTTTTTTTTTTTTTTTTTTTTTTTTTTTTTTTTTTTTTTTTTTTTTTTTTTTTTTTTTTTTTTTAACGAAATTACTTAATGCGCATTATTTTGTATACCTACGAAAAGAACACGCACTTCAAACTACGTTGGTATAGTTTCAAAACTTCGGCACATTTATTTAAAACATAATTTTCGGGCCCCTCAAAATGGCCTAAAAGCATTAGACTTTGAACTATGCTGCTCACAAATGAAATAATGTGGTCACTGCTTATAATCTCATAGGAAAAACGATAATAGTGAAGCACTGCACGCCAGCTGAGTGCCTTGCGCGGAGAGACGATAATGCATTACTTACGTCGGTTAGTGGTACCCTTACCGCTCCTGCCTCACACACAAAAACACAGCCTATCTAGGGAGGCCCCTTAACTACTAAGCCAAGTGGTCGGACAATCTCTGAGATACGAAAATACTACTTTTGTCAATATAACGGGAGATAGTTCACAACGAAACAAACCTTATTTGCAGTAGGTGACTATGATAACTAATTATGTTATATTAGGTCCAGGCACAACAGAAGCAATGCCAAGCAATGTGGCGCTGTGGCAAGGCAACGGACTTGTGCTCGGGACGACACGGTTTCGAATCCAGACCTAGGAATCCTGATTTCGACTTTCCGTGCTTTACCAAAGTCACTCCAGGCGAATACAGGGAAGACAATGGCAGGCTGAAACATTCTCAGTTTCTGGTCCATCCGTTGACTTCGCTGTCGACAAAATGCTATGGAGGACGCCGCCTACCACGCGCTTGGCTCGTTATGGCAATTCGGCATTTGATGCGCGCTTCGAGGTCGACCCTGCAGCTCTGTCACTTCTAAATCTCTAACGCGCAGGTAAGCGGCGATCCAGAGTGACATATTCGTATAGTATAAAAAAAAAAACGAGAATTTGAAATGTATCCTTAAAGTGCCCGCCTACTGCTCGTGTGTTTGTGTGAGGCACGGCACTAAGGGCGTTGTTGACCGGCTCATCTAGTGCGGCATCACCTCTACCGCTAGACACTGAAACAGCGTGCAGTAGTATCGTAGATCACTCGCCTGACTGAGGGTTACAGTGGACTTCGTCTTTTTATTGGTGGAAAAACTATGCAAAGTCCATTGAATACTTCTTGAGTAGTTTCACGCGAATTTTGTGAGTATTTTCTAATTATATTAGGTTTAAAAAGCTTCTTTTTCTTTATAATTTATTTGGAGGGGATGCGAAATAATTTTTTTAATTGACGTGCTGCTTTGACTCTACCTTTTTGAAGTATATTTTAATTTCGTACACTGACACAACGGGCACAATGGAGAATATTTATATTAAATAAGTATGTAATTACACGCTACATCACATGCCTATTTTCAAATAACGTGTATTGCGTGAAATTACACATTTGGCAAACACTGCAACAGTTGGTCCACACAGTTCCCACAAACTCCTCCTCCTCTCTTCCCGAGCATCCTAACCGCTCCTTCGTGACGCGACTGCATCCAGACTATAACGTCACTTATCAAGAGGGGGATATGGCGAGGGGTGCGAGGGAATACAGCTCCTCTTTCACGCTCGGCGTCACAAGGGAAATTACCGTAGCCGCAACAACCCCCACTGCGTCCGCGCGTCGAGATTCCCTCCAATCCCGCGCGATCGTCTCTTGTTTTGCCGCCCAGAGTCTAGTTCCGAGAAACCACGCTATTCCGCGACACTCTGGCGCCTAGGTCGCGTGAAGATGCCTATACAGGATGTTCAGAAAAACCGCATATTAAACACACAGTGCGAATCCTGGACTACATTGCAGGCAAAAATGTTTGCGGCAAAATGTTGTACGACGACATTTTACGTGCATAATGTGGCAACATAGCACAGAAGTTAGTCCCGTCTTGCACTCCACTCCACAGATATATCACTTGTCTTATTACTACTGCGCAGGTTCAAATCTCAAGCAGTCAAATATGAATCTACGTTTACTTGACGTAATATACATGTTGGCGTGGAGTGCAAGACGGGACTATATCCGTGCTGTGTAGCCACAATGAAATATCATCGTACAACATTTTGCCACAAACATTTTCTTCTCCAATTTAGCTCAGAATTCGCGTGGTCTGCATGCAATGCGGTTGTTTACGGACATCCTGTGTGCCTGGCGCGTGAACGTTGTTGTAGTGTACATCGTTTATTCTTTTCTGCGCGAAACCACTAAAGTTATTCTTGATACGATGTATTATTGTATTTATCTACGGAAAGAACACGCACTTGAATCTACAGGATATTTGGTAACTATAGATACAATCGAAAGGGGTATGTCGAAGACGATGAAACAAGCAAATAATGCTATAAACATAGGTCTGGAAACAAATGGTTTTCCCAATATGACACATTACATGTTACGACAGGAACGCTATAACACAAGTGTTCCCAAGGATCAAGACGTCAAAATGTTGTACATGTGGACGAAGACTTTACAAGTGTTCGAAATGGCCGCCGTTCATGTGAAGGCAGGGTTCAGCACGTCTTCGCATCGATGCCCGTACATGTTCAAAAATTCCTGGTGTGTTCCGAATGCAGTGGCAACCATCCACAATGCGTTACTGTAGTTCGTGGACACTTTCAACAGGGCCGGCGTACACCAAAGCTTTATCCCCACACACAAAAAAAAAATTTTGAAACACTGTAATGTTTACACGTGTCCATACATCGTAACGGGAAAACCGTCGTTTTCCAAATCTATGTTTATTAGCATTATTTGTTTGTTTCATCGTCCTCGACACACCCCTTTCGTTTGTACCTATAATTACCAAACATCCTGTATACTTCTTTCGTTTTAAAAATTTAGCACGCTCATTATGGCTAAAAACTGCATTTTAGACTGTTGTAACTACAAAACTGCTGCCTAGATTCGTAAACAACGTTGGAAGCATGCATGGGACTTCACTTCAAACTTTCAACAAATAAAATTATACGATCGTTGCTTGAAGTCCCGCGGGGGAAAAAAGTAAAAACTACAACACTGCCAGATTGGCGCGCCGCGAATGGAAGCGAAGCGTTTACCGTCGAGTGTGGTAGTTTGAACCTTATGTCTATGAAGGTAGAGGTCTTGACACTGAGGAATAAAATGTGACTCCCTTCTTGTCGCCGAGCGCTAGTAGTAATTTGGTGGAAGATTTGTCTTGTTTTTGTATTTGGCTTAGCTTAAAATGTGAAGTTGTTACCGGAATTGCGAGTATTATAAGGAAGAAAAAAATGGGAAAGTAATTTTGTATTGGAACACACTTTTTTACAACAGTAAAATTTAGTTTTTAAATATTTTAAATGTAGATGCACATTGCAACGATTCTAAAATTTTGTAGGGCACGAAATGATAGTTTTTGTTCGAATGTGTTCACTAAAATAATAATACACAATATATTTCTTCAGACTACTTTTATAAACAGTTCCACACATGCCAATGCATTTATGGACACGGAACATGTTTATACTATATCAGCTTACCTTATTAAAATTATTTTATGTCAATAATTGCAAAAATGTTAAAACGCGAGATGTAAACAGGACAAATCTTCCACCAAATTACTACTAGCGCTCGGCGACATGAAGGGGTCACTTTCTTTTGCTGTAGAGCATACGCAGTGTCAAGACCTCTACCTCTTAGACCGTGTTTGAACCTTATTGTCCCTCTGTCTCCGCGCAATTACATTCTGTACAGCCGTATTAACTATCCGACTCCTCGGTAATCCTCGGGGGCATTCGTTCATCCTCGGCGATTTAGCCAGACCTCTACCTCCACCCTCCTTACACAGCCCCTGCGACCATAGTTTAGGTTAGTTTAAACTCTCGAAAAATACTACCAGCTGAATCTAAGGACGGTTTAGTTAGAATAGGAAACTACAAAATATACGTGGCGCTGCATTTGTGCTCAACCACAGAGATTAAACGAAAGCTCCCGAGTATTTTCAGTTCAGTGACTTGCACCTAAGAGACTACGAAGATAAGCATTTCATGAGCAATATTTTTAGAGTTTCGAAGAATAAATCAAATATTCATTACTCTGGTAAACTCTATGCTTACCAACTTCACAAAAATAATCCCCTGATCTGCTACTTTTTTTTTTTTAATTATGCTTTATGTTTTATATTTGTTACGTTGACTAACAATATCTTCTTGACTTTTGATTGAAGCGTCCAACGCCCGTTCACACTGACGCATCCTATAAGCAGTCGAAGGCAGAACGGAGAAGAAAATTTCTCAGCGCAATCGAGTGTGGGCAAGTCGTTTGGTGAACTTCATCACCACAATCACAAAAGTATCTGGGGTTTCCACCGGCTACCGTGCCTTGGTTGTACCGTGAGTTATTATACGTTTACGGAATCGCAGTAGGTAAAACAGCATTCTCTCATATACAATTCGACCTTCCAGGAGGCCGGGACACGTGGTGGATTTCATTTGGTCAAGGTCACCCCCTAAGTTCCATAGTACTAAAACCGAATCGGTAGGCTTATGCCAGTGCTTGTCGCGTGAAGGGGATTCATTGTTTAAACCCACGTCGCTTTTTTTTTGTTTCTGAACTTCCAGTGCACAGAAAAACTCAAAAGTCTAGAACAGCTTCTGATAGTTACACCACATCCCCCTTCCCGGTCTAACCACAAAAAAAATTTAAAATTATTCCAGTGCCCCTGGCTGATATAGATTGTGATAGCTGTAAGGCTTAAGGTAACATTAAGTTGCGAATACGGCAGATCTGATTATGGGCTTTGTTGTAAGGAAGTTGTATAGGAGATTATAAATGGTAATAATTATAAAAAAAACATTAGAATATGCATTCTATTCAGATAAAGGGAAAGGTTGATTATTTGCTAGGCTTTAACATGATGCATATAACACTGAATGTTTTGTATCCACATTGGCTATTGTTTATTTGAAGCATTGTTTCTACCTTCAACAAACCCACTTAGAACTGTACAACTTGAACACACAGCGAATGTGTTGTGCCCCAAAACTGTTCACATATGTCACGGTTAATAGACTATACTACAGTTTATAGGAGACTGTGTTAAACATTTTCGCGATTTTCCAGTGTCTCTAGTTATAGTCTTTGAGTGCGCGTAGTTCGGGCCACCCTTATCGACCCACCCAGCTCCTCTAAACTTTGGTATACTGAAGATAAGTCCTGGCACAATAACTGAAGTCAAAATTTTCGGAAGATTGTACAGAAAATCAAACCTAGGTAAATGTTCTAACAACTTCGTGAGCAAGCATTTTGCCGCGGACTGACGCAATTATAATGAACATTTTACGACACCGAAGACAGGTGCATTTGATTTACATCTCATGAAAAATCTGTCCTGGAATATGTCTCTACGGCACAATATTCGCTCACAAATTTGAAGGAAAAAAAAGTATTATAACGTACCGTCGTTATCGTTTATGATTTGTAGACTATATGCTGACTTCAGAAAACTTTTTATTTATCATACCCTCTTAAGGCCCCGTCCACCACGCGGTTAAAATACATTGCAGTGTGTTCATAAATATGTTATTTTTTCGAGACTATTCCACATGCGCCCACTGTGCGAATTTGCGAAAGAAACGGAGAAGGATGAAGTATCACAGTTAAGACGCCATTATCATTACAAACACTGTTTTGAAGCTCCCCAAATTTGCTAAAATTTGACTTTTTGGGCTGCCATAATTTAATATTTTGTAACCGGGTGTATGTGAAACTCAGACAGAAACATGCACTGAACTTTGCTATAAACTTTCCACAAAAAAAATCATATTACCATAGCTTGAAGTCCCTTAGTAAAATGAATCAGTTTGACTCATACAAACCAGTTGTGGCGATGCAGCATTTCATACGGGCTTAAAGATCGACCTATCGACCTTAGTCATGTCTGAGCCTATAATGTGTGGCCTTCTTAAGAGTGCATGGTATGCAAATATACGTTAAAACATCAATCGAAATACTGGTGTTTCCGAGTCAATATAAAACTACTGTTAGATAACGGTTAGAGATGATGGTACACCGTGAAAATGTTTTGTGCCAACATAGCCTTGTGAACACTAGTTTCTCGCAACATGTATGATTGGGTGATATACGTCTGACACTCCGTAGCTGTCTGTAGATGAATAACAGGCAGAACATATTACATTAGCGGGATTCCTACTGGCTTAGTCAAATAGGGTAACAGCTCCACATACAGGGAAAAGCCAGTGATCTTTCGATAAGCGTAACGTACTGAAACCCAGCAAACAGTCAAGTTTTCTCGCGATAAACCATCATCTCTAATAATGGTATTTGCCCAACTTTAAAAGTAAACATTTCCTCAGAGTAATTCATTTGTTAAGTGTGTTATCTGTCTGCAAAACAAATAAGTAGACGAGATTTCGGCGTCAGAGTTTGTTTTTCAGGAATGCATTACTAAAAAAAAAAGTTTTGCTCAGAAAGTTGACAGAATTTACTGTCTAAGATTGCTGTTTTTGATTTTGGCGAATTGGCTTCGAGAAACTTACAATTTAAAATTACTGTTTTTAGCGCTGTGGAATGTGTGGAATTGTGTGTACATTTAGTTTGCTAAACGAGTCAACTGGAGCAAGGCAGAAACAACAGACCGGCATGGACGGGAACAGTAACACTCGTAGAGGGAACTAGAGTGCGTAGTAATATCGCTGGCATGTACGCAGCGAGGAATGCTGTCAAGCCGACAACCGAGCAAGCTGCGCGGAAGAGATGGCGAGAGGTCGGGTGAGTTACGGCGGGGCGGAAGAGCACTTGTTTCCGCGACGGTAGGTCCAGCTCGGAACAATGTCATCTATGCTGATTAGGGCGTCTTGCGCTCCTCTTGGTCCTAGCGGGAGAGGGATGAGAAGATAGGGCGAGGAGAAGTTGGGGGAAGGAGGAGTAATGGGTGGAGGGAGGAGTACTGGGCAGGGAAATAGAGGGTAAGGAGAGTAGGGGTTGGTGACAGATATGTGGCAGGGTGTTGTTAAGTATAGTGGGAGGAGTTTTTACGAGGAGTAGTAGGAAGGATTTTGCGCCTGAGTTGCTTTAACTTTCTCGCTCCTCGGAAATGCTCGGTGACATTCGTTCATTCTCGGTGATTGAACCAGACATCTTCTTCCCCCAAACCTCTTCAACTCGGCTAATAACTAAGCTAAAAGTTTGACACAGGGGAAATTTCTGCCGCTAGAGTGTTGGTACCGGTAAGCGATGTAAACTGACCAATCACAGAGCTTTACTGGATTTTAAGTTACATAAAGCTGATAAATTAAAGGCCAAAATTGGTTTGTTTTTCATTTTAAAATCAATTGAATAACGTCTAGCTTTACCACACCTAGTTAATATTAATTTTACTACGGTTTAGTATTTTATTAGTTACATAAGCGATTGCAGCGCAACTATTGGCTGGATTTTTTCCTGTGCCAGGCTCTTCTATAAGAAAACACATGTTCTTTCGAACCTATAGTAGAAATAACCTTAACGAGGCCAAGGCGACACATAGTTTAAGTTAGTTAATATTAGTTCATCATTTAAAGAAAAGTTCTGTGCGCTGAATCTAAGGACGTTTTTATTAGGTTAGGAAACTACAATACATTTGTATACTCGGTGTAACTGAAGTACTTTCACAAACTTGGAAAAGGAGGGAGGGTTTCCTTATACCAAAACAAGAAATTTTTTTTTTCCATATTTACATAGGTCCGAATATCCTATCAGTTATAATTGAAAGTTTAGTTCTATATGATGCAAGGTAACCAATAGTAAAATTAATATTTTTACATAATTGAATTGTAATATAGGTACAAGTATTCTAATGCCCTCATTTTTATCCTCTATGGCAGATGAGGGAGTATTTGACAGAATGCGACAGTGCATGATCCGACGTATGCACGTATTTGAGAAAGACAGAGCATATCATAGAAAACTTACTATAGTTTTCTGTTATAGTAGTTTCACAGACGCTAATATTAGGTACTTTCAGTGGAAGTTCGAAATGACACCCTCTTTGCTTCCACGCACACATGCACATGTCGTATCATGCACTGTCGCACCCTTCAAGTACTCAAACACTCACAATACAGGATAACAAATGAAGGCATCAGCATACTTGTATCGATAACATAATACAATTATCTAACAACATTCACATAAATTTTACTACTGGTTACCTTGCAACATATTGAACTAAACTTTCATTTATATGAGACGATCCCATCTATATTTTTGAACTTTGCTGCCTACCCGACACAGTTAAAATTATGCATGTTTTCTTACCTTAATTGAAGATGACGACTGGAACTCTTTAATAAGTTGCTGTTGTTTCACGCACGAAAGAACATTTTCCAACGACCCCGAAATTATGGCTAAGTTGTTAAAATTGAGCAAAATTGCACCAGCCAATTTAACTGAAGTTTACGATGACCGGCACAACCTTCTGCTGCATCGGTATGTGTATTCAACTAAAACGAGAGAAACCAGCTTTGCGTCCCGTCTACGTCAGTTTGTTGCTGTGGCGTAAGCTACGCCTTGATTGGGCTTCGGCAGTCATGTGTGCTGTGTTTAGCCGAGAACATTTAGTCTTTATGTTTTAATGCGGTTGGCAAAACCGTTTACAATATATAACGACCCTGTAGTAAAGAGGGCATTGCTGTTCCTGCATGATGTAATTTATTGTAACTATATTATGATTGGACGGTTCAAATTGAGTGCGAGTAAATTTTCTGCCATAAATATGTGTCCTTTTGATCCAAAGAGTATACACGGATTCCTGGGGCGTCATGCTGGATCTCGTCATAAAAGTTAAGTAGATGTATATTTTAAAGTTATTTTCTGCATGTATTTGCACACTTGATCCATGTAGGGTAGCAAACTTTGAGGCTTTGAAATATTTAAACAGAATAGTTTTCTATTTTTGTATGAAGATTGTAAAATAGCACTTTGTTTTACTAAGCATGAATCTTGGAATTTTTAACAACAATTGTTTTTAATATAAACAGCATAATTAATTAGAATCTTGGTAAGAGCATTCAATGAAATATATAAACAAATATTTTAAAATAGTTTTTTGCATATGTTAGAATTGCATTCATCTGGCAAGTGTGTTAAGAAGGGAATCTTTTGTGCACTATTTCTCTGTAGTAAATGTTTGTGCAATTAAATGTGATATTTCATCAAAATTAAAGTTATTTATATATATTTATTCACTCATGTACATAGATATTTGTACTTAATGTTTGGACCCATATTTTCGGTGATATATTGCTGGAAATTGCGTTAAAATTTTCACTTTGCATATTCTATTTTTCCCTCTATAAATCAACATTTTGTTCAGTTAGGTCTTTTCCCTGATTATCTGTCATTTCTAGGCTGAGATAAGTGGCGGTAGATGTTTATGCGCTAGTCTTGAAGGTGTCTCGAGGAAAAAGGGTTATCTCAGGGGTTTCCTCGGGCATCACTAGGTGGCGTAGCATGTAACTCATAAACATAGATTCGATATTTCTTTCTTTTTAAGAAATATTTTATTTTTGTTATAAGGAGCCTATCTTCCAAGTTTGTAAAAGTATTTTTGAAACTTTCTGCGTCCGTGGCGTGGCCTTTAAGTTCAATCGCCGAGGATAAACGAATAACCCCGAGTATTTCCGAAGAGCGGGGAACTTAAAGTGACCCAGATGTTCGTTAGGATGTTAGGAGGGGGTGGTTGCGGGTGGAAGAAAAGGGTTGGATTGATGGTAGAACAGGAGAGGAGGGATCACTGTAGAAAGGGGTAGGGGAGTGGATGGGAATGTCTGCTTCCCCTTTCCCCTGAAGTTCCATTGCGACTGAAGACAAAGGGACATGCCAAGTCGAAACCCCCGCAGTATCCCATCTTCGCCAGCGGGGCGTTATGCAATTAGCAGAAAGACAATGTTTTAAGCGAATAAAAGCGTCCCACGAGTATTGTTGATGATTCAGTTTTTATTCATTACCCTCTTTATGCTAGCCACGCAAGACACACAACGAACACAGTAATTATGTACTCAGAATTTTAATTACTCTTCATCCATCGCCTTTGATGAAAAAAATACGACCTGGTTACGAGAGACTACAAAACAAATCATAAAAACCGTCGTTCAATAGAACCATTCCAAATAAGTAAAAAAAAAAATATTAAATGGAACGTGGGATACGATCAATCCACTAATCTAAAATAATTAAAAACTAGGGAAAATTTAATTTTATCAAGTCAACAAAAATGTGAAATAAAAATATGACATATACTACATTCTAACTATGATGGTATTTGCACAGATCATAAATGCAAGTTATACTATTAAAAAAGTAACTACCATAGCGACATAACTGAAATGAAACAACAATTTCTGGATCAACATCAGGTCAGAAAAGGTACGGCATAAACAAATTATCAAATTATGACACCAATTACAAAAACAGACACAAATACAAATGCGGCAGTAACAAATAAACACCGTCAAATATTCATTACCCTTTTTTTATTTTTCTCGTCATTATGGTAGGATTATTTTTAAGTGAATCCCTCGAATCACGCTTTTTATCAGCTGGAGGGAAATAATAAAGGTAAGTCATAAGAGCAAGACTAATGCGCCCATCAAGAATAATACCGCCTTTGTGAACAGACCATCAAACTGGCGCGAAGTGTTGCATTACATCTTTAAGCAGTGACTATTTACTTTATCAGTTGAAAGTATGACGCAAAGTCAAGTGAATGCTTCTCTGTTTCAGTTTTATTTACGAGTCAGGTTGGTACCTTTTCTAGATACAGAAGTCGAAAAAGTGTCGTTTATAAACATTATGAGAGCCCCATTTTACATCGCACATTATGTATAGTCTCTATGAGACATTTTATGACTCTATACATTAATCAGGTAATATAAAAGGTAATTGTGTACTGTATATGCGGTGCGGGATAAACTGAGCACTCAAAATAGCCCTATAAAAATTATATTTTTAACAAATTCGTATCTCTCCGCGTGTAACGGCTGACGAAGGAAAACGTCTAGCCTCTTTTGACACGTCACTTGATGCTTGCGTTTAAGATACATTTATTTATCGGTATGGACCTTTATATTTTGATAAAAAATAATATCAATTACATAACATACAATTATGTCGGTTTCAGTCGAATTTATTTCAGAATTGTTGTATTTAAGCAGCAAAATACGTGGAACTATCTACAGTAATTTGCTGCCAACCGTAAAAGCAGGGGTCCGTCCTAGAATTTTCATACGTGGGAATCGTGCCGGACGATACCGCTGGTCGGCGGGTTTTCTCGGGAATCTCCAGTTTTCCCAGCCCCTTCTGCATTCTGGTGCTCCTCCAGACATCATGTCACACCTCTCCAGCGCTAAAGCTAGATGTCAAGTGCTCACCAAAATCCTTTCAATGAGCAGAAAATCACCCACTCTTATTCCGAGCGAGGTGGTGAAACAGTAACACGTTACACTTACATTCGGGAGGACCCGGGTTCGATCCTCAGTCCCGGCCATCCTGATTTCAGTTTTACGTAGTTTCCTAAAATACTTCCAAGCCAATGCTGGGATGGTTCGTTGACAAAGTCCATGGCCACATTCCTGGACTTGTAAAGTTGTGTGTCGCCGTCTTTAATGGCCCACTGTCGACGAGACGTAAAGGGTTTTACATAGTTAAAAACATAAGCAATACAACATAAGAAGTAAACCATAAAAATTTCCAATACACCGGTTTAAAACGAAGCATACAAAATTAAAACGTTACTGCTTACTGCTTAAGTTAGGCACTGGAAATTGTACGTTTAATCGCAGCAGAAGTAGGTATTCCCATGATGCCATTCATATAACTAATCCGATAACAGCCATATTGCCTTAACTTATAAAATACACACAATAAAGGGCTATTCTTAAGGAAAAAAATGCAATTTGCGACGTACGACAAGGTTTCAATTGAAGAAACTAGTTAGGCGTATTTTAAGAAAATGACTCCCAGTTATTATTTCCTCATTATTTTAATAAATGTTTTTAATCATAGCCATTGGTAAAATCAATGCAGCAAAAATACAATACAATTTGTGTCCCTATTGGCTGTACTCTGGCAGTAACATCGCAATTTATGTACGCTGGATGTTTGTCACTCTACGTCTAACTTTGTAAGCCTACTTCTAACGCTGCAAAACTTCGGCCGTTACAAGAGTACACGAAAAATACTAAACGCGTATATGTGATCGCTGCTTAGTAATAGTATATAAATAATTTTACTTGTGTGCATACTCGTTTCAAGTCCGCCAATAATCGTTACTGCATATTTCCTACCGGGTGAAAATTGCGAAAACGGGTGTTTGCAGACCTTTTTAGTTACGAAAAGCTTGGTACAGAACCTTTTCAAGGGCATACGCTGTACAATTAAAATGTATCGTGTATACTACGTCATAAAATGATAGGGTCGAGATTGAATGTCTCATAGAGACGAGTTGTCAGCGAGAAGACAGCAAGTCCAGTGACTTGCGCCTAGAGGGTAGGGTGAGGACTTGTAGCGCGTGTTGTGTTGTCCTTGCCTCTTTCGACCTTCTAGGCCTCGAACGCGCAACATACGTCCGCACAGACGGCCGCCTTAAGGGCGCCGCCTACCCGCGCGTGAATGGCTCAAAAGTGACGGAGCAGTAAGGTCGAGCTTGAAGCGCGCATCAAATGCCGCGTAGCCTCAACGAGCCAAGCGCTGAACTAGCGTGCAAAGTTCCCGCCGAACGGTTTTCACTATGGGACATTAAGCGGTGACCATATAATTATATTGGTGGAAAGTCTGCAGCTATGTTCAGTGCAGGTCGCAATCTGAGTTTCACGTACATCCGGTTAGTACATTTTTAAGTACGGAAGGCTGAAAAAGTCGTTTTAAGCCATGTTGGAGGGCTTAGAAAAAGTGTTTTTAAACAGCGTGGCGTATTAACAATGACTGAGGTTCCGACCTTATTTGAAGTATGGTTTATTTTCGTACGTTGGCACAATGGGCACACATAGAAAAAAACTGTTTACGATAACAATGCAACGCGTTTGAAGCGTGCGGTAGGCGGCCGCCTTAAGCCCACGCTCTCTAGTTTCTACTTTTTAGCGATGTTAAGTTTTTACGCCTAAACGATATCAGATATCAAAAATCTGTCTGGCAGTTTTGTTTAAAATCGTCTGCTCCATGTTGGCCGTTTTTTTTCAAAGCAGTAAATAATATGGTTTTAGATAATTATATAATTAAATAAATTCTGCTTAGTTGACCTTTTGGTCGAAATCGTGTAATTTCTTGTTAAAAAAAATATCAATCACAGAAAACCCCTTCTTAAACAAATCTGCCTGACATATTTTTTTATATCTGCTCTTGTTTAAGCTACAGGAATCATTATCGCAAAAACCGCAGAAACTAAAGAGTATGTCCTTAAGGATGTTCAAGTGCGATAAAATCATAGTTTCATATTTTTATGAAATATTATTAGTTTTGTATACGATACTTGTGAGTACATTTTACTCTTACGAAACTATTTTTAGCTCTCATAGTTTTCTCATAACGGGGTGTGAAAGTGAAAATTTGCTTGTTACATTGCCATGCAAATAGTGAAAACCATTTTACCTACTTATACAAAATAATTCACTGTGAACTTACATCCCATGACCATTAACTACGCAATAAAACATTAAATAAAAAAATATGCAAATTCAGCAATTAAAAAAAACAGTTCGTGGAATGTTTTCAAATGTTTTATTACGTAGCCCATAATACGTTATTTCACTGTGAATTATTTCACGTACGTCGGTCAATTGGTTTTCACTACTTGCATGGCAGCAGAACATACAAATTTTGACTTCGACGCACCATTATGAGAAAACTGCGCCAGCTAAAATTGTTTCGTAAGAATAAACTTCACTCACAAATATCGTCTACAAAACCAACACTATTTCATATAAATATACAATTATGACTTTATCGCACTTGAACACCCTCAAAGGCTACTTACTTAGCTTACCGAAGCTGTGTACACAGCTCGACAACCTGGACAGGCGGCCAGGATAAGAGCAGAAGGGGCCTGGGGGTTGGAGCCTGCGACTGGGAAGAAGCAAGGAAAAGCTCGTGGTCGAGGGTGAATTATAGAAGGAGGAGGTAGGGATGTTTCCCCCGGGACTGCGCCCCCGTGACGGACGTAATGGCGTGTTTACTTATTGACGACGTTGGCTACTTTCTCTCTCCGGCCCTCGCTTCCACTTAGCCACCCACCAAGCCGCTGCTTCGCCGCGTACTACTAGTAGCTAAAAACATAGTCCGGTCAACATGTAGGAATCCCGCACTGAAGGCCTGTACACAACTGAATAGTGCTGTGCAGAAAGCGTTCAACCCACAAAAGGAAGAAAAAGAAATAAAACTACTAAATTATTACATACATAAAAATTTTAGTACGTCCTTCTCTGTCCATATTTGCCTCTACGCTCATGCAAAATACTGAGTAGGTCCGTACCAAACAGTTACAAATCTATAAGTGGCCAATAGGTCTTTGCCAAATAGTCATTAGGTCCTTCTAGGCCCATGTCTGTTTCTAGGCCCACGAAAAAAATAAGTAGGTGCGTAACCAAACAGTCAATATATAAGCCCATAACAGGCTGTAATTAGGTCTCTTCCAAATAGTCATTAGGTCCATGTCTGTCACTACTAGGCCGATAAAAAACAGGAAGAAGGTCCGTACCAGTCGTTAGGTCCCAGCCGGGATTAATCGAGTGAGGTGGGCAGCGGTGAAACACATGCCTCGCATCCGAGAGGATCCAATTTCGATTCCCCGATCCGGCCGTCCTGATTTCCGAAATACTTCGGGGAATTTATTTATTTAGTTTTCCTTTGTTGATTCCTCTACGCGTTTTTCGACAATATGGATATGAAGCATGCCAATAATAATACACAGGTATACATGAAACAGTTCGTAGTGTTGATATTAATTATAAAAGAGTCAATACACCACGTTTAAAAACAAATAAAAAGTAAAAAATAATACTTCATATGAAAATACCTAACATTTAAAAAGGAAAATGTAGACACATTAAATGAAAAGTTCACCTAAGTCACTAAAAATTTTATTGTACTGAAAATTATATGAACTGTTGTGTTATTTTTCTCAACGACAGCTACCCTTACACTCCATACTATTATATATTGCATGCGCCCCATGTCTTTCGTTTTAAATGTTAAAAATATTTTGATATGATAAACTATTTTATACTTTTTAGTCTATTTTGAAAACATAGTATGTTATACATTGCTTTTTAGTTTTGGGTGCCTGAAATTTTGCCATTGCCTTTAAACTAATTTTTTCACCTCTTGTATTCATTCTCACCCAGTTCTATGAGCTATGTTAAACGTTTCAAGTCTCTAGCTCATCGCGAAGTTAGCTTAAAATCGATTGAAATATTCGTACTGAGCTGACAGACAGACAAGAAAGCGAGTTAATAAAAACGCGGTGGTAAAATAGGCTTCAGCCGATTCCCTTCTCCTTCACCGGTGTGCCTCTGTAACTGTTAGAGAGAACATAAAACACCAGATAAATAAATAAATAAATAAATAAATGTGCCTAAGCGACGGAAGGGAAACCCAGCGGGCAGAAAGACGGAACTAGACGCGCTTCACGGAAGTGTCAGTTGCACAATAACGAGCGTCATTTGTATGCAAGCACTTTGTCGGGACGGGATCACCGCACGGACGAGTCTCAACTTGTACGCGGGCGACTGCGCATTGTGCTCCCCTGGCAACTGTCCAAACATCCATGAGTGCCTGGGTGACGTTCGTTTCATTTTAAAAATCTTACATTATTACAAAATATTATTAGTTTTGTAGACGATGATTCGATGGAGTTATGCAGAACGAAATCAATACATAAAGTAATTTATTTTGAGTTAATCATTAAGTGTAGAAGAAGAAGGTACAAAACATATCATAGAAAAACAACAAGCATTAAATCATAATCTTAATATATAAAATGAAGTGTCCTGACACACTCACTCACTCATCAACGCACAGCCCAAACCGCTGGACCTAGAACCATGAAATTTTGAGGGAAGCTCCCCCTTGGCCCATAGGCACCCACTAAGAAACGATTTTTCGAAATTCGATAATTAAGGGGATGAAAAGGGCTGAAATGTGTTTTAAAAGAATCCTTTATATCTCATAACCGGGAATGCTATCATAATTTTTTTAACTTCATAATATTGCCTAAAGAAATGCATTTTAGCAAATTTTTCGATTTTGCGAAATTCGAAAATTAAGGGGGTGAAAAGCCGTAAAATGTGTTTTTCATTACTGTGCGATTTCTCCTAAACCATTTCAGAGAGTGTTCTGATTAAAAAAAAAATAATGCTTAAGTAAAGTATATAAAAATTATTTTTACAATTTTTCGAAATTCGTCCATGAAAGCTCTTAAAAAAATATAACGTGTTTTTCGTATTAATCCCTCTTATCTCCTAAACCAGTGGAAATATTGAAACGGTTTTTGCGTTAAAATAAATCTTACGTAAATATAAAAAAAATAATAATTTCAGAAGTTTTCGAAATTCGTCCTTGAAAGCTGTTAAAAAAAATAAAATGTGTTTTCAAATAATCATCTGAACCGCTTATAACCGTTGAGATATCGAGATGATTTTTGATAAGAATGAAGCTTATATTTATTTCTACAAATCAAATTCAGGTCTTTATCAAATTCGAAAATAAAGTAGGTGAAAAGCAGTAAAATGTTACAGTCTCCCGAAAAAAAAAAAAAAAAAAAGAGAATGATCATCGAGATATAATTCAACAGTCGTTTCTTTTTGCCAACCTACTCATAAATAAAACATCTTTGGACTGTAGCCTGTACGTACGAAAGAATTATCACGGCCTGCCTTTAAGCATTCACTCAGGTATTGTATAAAGTTTGTGGTGTGGGAGGGGTGCGGTTACGGGTTCGTATCCCGTGTAAGACTTTGCGATGGGAATTACTATGACATCATACGAGCATATTGCGTGCGCTCTTTACACTGAGCTAAGACAATAGTTCACTGTTATTGAGTACGCTAGCTGTTAAATGCCTTCATCACATATTTTATTCAGAGTTACTGTTTACATTATATAATTTCACGCGGGCAACGCCGCAGCCAGCCGGCTAGTATTTAAATAAAAAGAAGAGGCTAGAAAAAGTTGTTTCTACAAGGTTTATATGGACACAGTAGGCTTTGACATTTAATATATCAGCTTCAGTAATTTGTGGGTTGGTTCCCTTCTGCATTACTTCATCCAATTGTGAGTACAGTATCCTTTTACGAAACAATTTTAACTCGCATAGATTTCTCATAACGGTACGTCATTGTCGAAATTTGCACGTTATGCTACCATGTATTAGTGAAAACCAGTTTACTTACTCAAACGAAATAATTCACAGTGAAATAACATGCCACGGACTACGTAATCTAACATTAGAAAGCCTAACAGCTAATAAAATTTATACTTTAAATAACTATTAAATTGTATACTTTTCCCGGTCTTTTTACGATTTTTTAACACTAAAAATATAACGTCGTGGGTTCATAAATGTTTGGTGAAGTATCTCATAATATGTTATTTAATTTGCACTGTGAATTATTTAATTTCAGCTAGTCAATTGGTTTTCACTATTTGTATGGCAACGTAACATACAAATTTTACTTTAATTCACGGTTATAAGAAAACTATACAAAATAAAATTGTTTCGTAAGAGGAAACTGTACTCACAAGTACCTTTTACAAAACGAACACTAGTTCATGAAAATATAATATTACGATTTTATACCACTTATTCAAATCAGTTAATAAAAATATAGTGATTTTAGCTTATTATGTAACTAACGAAATTCTTGATAGTTGACTTTTTAGTCTAAACTTTTTGAAAAATTAGCTGTCACGGCAAAAATCATTTTAAACAAAACTGCTAAACAGATTCTTTGTATTCCATCTCGTTTAGTCTTTTAAAAATTATTATCGCAAAAAGAGAAGAAGTAGGGAAACATGACCTCAACTAATTCGCTCTCGGAAACGCTCAGGTGTGTTCGTTAATCTTCGACAGTTTAGTCGGACCTGTAATCCCCCTCCCTAACCCCCCAAATTTATCACCGACATCTAAGCAATTTGTTAAGGCTTTATTATTGTGCGCTGAATCTAAGACGGTTTTGTTACGTAAGAAAACTAAAATAGATGTGTATAAACGTGGCGTTGTTTTGAAGGTGTTCATACAATTAAACATTTAAGAAGTAAGAAGTAGACTAAAGAAGTAAATAGTAGAGTTGTAAAAATTGAGCGTACATAATACCGAGGCTACTGTATAAGTTCAGCCGATAGGAACAGACTTTGCATATAATATTTTTGATTGTACTGACAATACCGAAGGCTGTGGTTAGAACCGGTTAGGAAAATATAGAAAACTGTGAAACATTTAAACGATGTTCTGCTAGTATTTACCAGTAAAAGTTTGAATTTAAATGGCAAATTAATTTTATCTTCCGGTTTGTGTGTATTTCATAAGTTAAAACAAGGTATCGGTTATAGATTAATTTACGAATGCCATCATAAGAATACCGGGCATTACTGAGGTTGGTTAAACTTACAATTTCAACTGCCGAACAACTTACGCAGTAATCAGTAACAGTTCTGTTGTGTAGGCCTATTATTCGGCTTGAACCCTTGTGATGGAAAAAATGCTAAGTTCTATTGCTCAAGTCTTAATACTTAATGTATTTATAGTGTAAACCCCTTTAAGTTTTATCGCCGAGGATAAAAGAATCCTCCCGAGTATTCCCGTGGAGCAGTGAAGTTAACGCGACCGAAACGTTCGTCGAACATTCAGCACGCGTCGTGCACTGCTGGCTCCCGGCCATACACATGCGTCTCAGTGATAGTGTTCACTTTTACGAGAGGGGGGCGAGGTGACTTTCATATCCACCTGTACCTACTGTAACGACTGTCAGTTATTGGAAGCAATACTTCTTTACTTATTTTGAACTCAGTGCCAACCAAACGACAAGATGATAATTCAACGATATTCCAAATACTCAGACCAAATGTCTCTCTGAAAAATGGGTTGTAGTAAAGAACGTGATAATTTCAACAAATTTAAAACATGTTTTCTAGTGATAGTATAGAACAGCTAAATTGTCGATTGTACAAATGAAGTGAAACTACTTAGAGCTCTCGATGCTCACGTAAGACACTGAAACAAAGTGATACAAAATTTTTTTCGCGACAAAATTGCGGTTCTACTTATAACTTCACGGAGTGTGCATGGGTGAGTATAGGTCGGTGACTTCCAGCCTGTCACCAAATAATAACGCGAATTTCGTAGCCTCTAGCTAGAGGTACATAAATTTCGCAGATACAGTCCAGGTCAGGCTGAACGCCAACTATGTATACTTCATTGTCATGTCTGTGACTTGCTGGCGGCTGTTACGAAACGCGTTTGACTACTGCAAGCAAATAAGGAAATAATGCGAAGTGCTATCGCTGTCTACCTGCTTGTGCGGTTAAGCCAACAGATCATCGATTGTGGCCAGTGGGTGTATAGGACTGACAAATCTAGGCTGTTGCCAGATTAATCCGCGAAATTGACGGACCTCTAGCTCCAGCCATAACTTAGCCTTGATTTGCGCTCTGACTGCCTTCGACGTGCTGGGCAAAAGTTGAAAACAAATATAAATAAGACTCGGTCAGAGGAACATGGCAGCGTCGTGACTGGCCTGTGATCCCACATGTCGCGATCTCTCATACCTATACGAATGTTAGCACTAATGTACTAATGTTGCTAATAAAGTAATAAGAATGATGAATGGACATTAATAACATTGTTGATGACAAAAATGCACCCAACATTGTTAGTAATATCTGTTATCAACATTCTTTGATGAAGACCAACCTGCGATGGGTTATTTAAAAAAAAAAAATGTTATCAACAGTGTAGGCCTATGCGACAAAGTTAGTAACGTGTTTTTTTTTAATTTAAAACTTGTGTTGATAGATAATGTTTTCCAGAAATATTACTTACATTTCTTTGTAACAAAAATTGGTAACAGAATCTTATCAACAGTGGAAAACATGATGTTAACAATTTTCATTATTTTTACAACATTTGTCAATAACTTTGTTGGAAACACGTGTTGTTAGCAACGCTATTCCCGGTGTGAAGTGGTCTTTATCCAGCGAGTCTACTATTCCTGTGATACACGGTAGCCGGGACAGTAGACGACATATCCCATAACGAGCCTTGAACGAAAGCTGTTGTGAGCAACCATTTTTTTAAGTTGACAATACTCGCCGAGGCAGCTTCCATTCAACATGCGAGGTCTTGTTATCCCAACAAACAAGTATTTGTAAAGCCAGCTAGTTTCATCTGCCAACCCACACACGCACGAGCGAGCACTTCTACACCGCTGCCTCTGGGGCGTGACGCAATCAAAAGCGCCGCTGGCACAATGGAAGAAACCTCTCGCGACGGAAGGTAACGGTTTCTTTCTTCGCTTCTATTGTTGGGAGCGCTATCTGGTTTATTGCGGACCCGGGCAGAAAGTACACAGAGAGCGAGCAAACAGCTCGAAGAAGCAAGACTGTCGTTACTTATTACCACCGGGCCGCCCTCGGCCACACCTATTTCCTCTACACAAACCACTCTATTCACACTGCCACAGAGTACAGAACAATGCAGAGGCGAAACTTCCGCAAGAGAAGGCGAGCTCGAGACGAGGTAGCTAATCAGCAGCAGACGAACGCCCATAAAATGTTCCCGGGGAGCAAGATTTACTTGGATAATAAAACATTTATACAAACCATTTTATACACTTTTCATTCTAAATTCAGTGAGGGGCAGTTGTCCTCCCCTGCCTCTACACAGTTAAAACCAATTAGCAAAAGTTTTCTTTCACAAACAATACATACTATCGATATTTATGTTTAATGTAACCTTATAGAGCGATCGACTTGAGTGAGTGAGAGATTTTTGGTCAGCGCTTAACAGCGAGGTCTTTAGCGCTGGTGAGGGATGACGTGATGTTAGTTTGGAGCAATGCCGGAATGAATGGGCGGGAGAAACGAGAGATCCCCGAGAAAGCCCGCCGACCAGCGGCATCGTCCGACACGATTCCCACATGCGAAAATCCGGGGACCGACCCCGCCGGGAATCGAACCCGGATCGCCTTGGCGGGAGGCGAGAGGTCTGACCTCTCAGCCACCGCGGGCCCCCGCGATTTACTTGAAAGTTTGTATTAAATGTTAATTTCCGGTTACAAAAAGAAATTTCGCTGACTTCAGACTTTCTATGTTTTCCAGATTTGTAGCCACCCTGATAAGCCACCCAAGCGGGTATGGTTTTCACCGGTTTGAGTTTCGAGCTCATTAGTCATTTTCACACCACCGCTCAGCATTAAAATATTATTTCCTGATTTTTTTAAATGTGCTTTTATACATTTTTTATTTGGAAACTAAGTAGTTAACACATTTTTGCAACCGAGAATTCCAGTATTATTTCTAACCATACTATTGTGTGGTGCAGTATGTAAACTCGCTCGATTAACATGTACCCTCGGCCGACAATATCGGGTCATGTCGCGGAGAAATCTTCTGTCTAGTAATTAAAAGTTCCTCGGTAGATGAACAACCACCTGTAAAGATTAATTGACATCACACACACACATATATATATATATATATATATATATATATATATATATATATATATATATATATATATATATACGGAATAGAAGAATTAACTTTTTAAATGACCTAAATTAAAATCCACTGATCTGTGTATACTCAAGTCCCGCTGATGTAAATTGCTGCTCTTGGTAATCATAACACCGTCCGTTAGCTGCTACTCACTGGGACAGCAGACATTGAACGAATTTACGGGACCATAGTATGTATAGGACAGAGGATTCTAACATACAAGCCATTGAAATCACACATTTTTCGATATCCTGAAATATGGCTTCTTATTTCATAAAAGAATAAACGATACATATGTTTCGAGACAAAATTAACTACTTTATAATTTGAACATAACCCCTGATAATATTTACAATTGAATCACTCTTAAATTAAGTATAATTAATGATATTATGTAATGTTTTAGGGCTTTTTTGTGTTAAACTATCAGTCTGCAAATAATCTATATTGCATTGTTAGATAATTTTCTTATTCTGCAACAATCATTGGGATATGAGAAATTCGTTATCTTCGAGAAAATGTTGGAGAAGAATACAGACCGATATTATCCGACTGTGTAAAATAGTAATCGACTATTATTTGCAGCATCAGCAAGATGCAATGCCAAAAATCCTTATATCACTCCAGAAAGTATTGTAGTGGTTAAAAATGTGAAGGCCTAGATAAATGATGTTAGTATATATATATTTAACAGTTTTTAGTACATTGGAGCCCAGTTGATCCTAGTTAATTTTGATCGAACCTTTCTCAGATAGCGAAAATCTCAGATAGTGATTACAGTAACTTTACCGTTCATTTTAAACATACGCTTGACTCACCCTATGACAACATTAAAAGCACACTAACCACACAGTCATGTTAAGTTTATGTACTTTCTGCACATATGCCATTCATAAATAACAAACAACTGTTCACAAGATGTACAGGTTTTTGTCTCGAACATGAAACATTTACAGTTCGCTTGTTAGAACAAGTTGGGGGGGGGGGGGGCTAGGATAATCGGGGTTCTATTGTATGAATGGGTACAGTGGCTAGAGCGCTTGCTAACAAGGCTAACTGGGTTCAATTCCCGGCGGGTTCAGTCACAGATGTTTAGCGTGTGTGTGGGAAACGTGGCGGACGTTGGTTACTGGCGGCTAGATTTTTTTTATTTTAAAAACAAGGTAAAATTAGTGTTTTTGTGTTGAACTAATTGGTAAACTTAGTAAAAATTATTTTCATTAAACTGGGAAACGTTTTTTACCATATCGTCTTTCTCTTATGACTAAAAAAATATAACTCTCTCGGAAAAACACTGGAAATAAGAGATCGTGGTAAGGCTTACGTGGGTGACTCAGTTATTGTATAAGGAGCACCAGACGAGTCATATTACCCACAGAAATACACGAGGGCGTGATACGGAAAGCTGAACAAGTTTTTGTTGAAACAGCGCAGAAAATATCGTAAGAACAAACATTTATACGGACTGATTAATTTCTGGCGAAATGTAGCTTCGTGTAGCCAAAATATCTTACATTTAATAGCATCGCATGACACTGTGATAAAAGAATGCGTCTTTTTTTTTTTTTTTGCTAAACATTCGCTCAACCATATAATTAAAAAAATTCAATTGTTTTTAATTCTGCATGTTAAATTAAAAAAATGTTCTTCTATAATAACAATTAAATTTATTTTCTTTATGTATCACAGCCTGCAAATATATCCGTCGAACAAGAGGTAGGTCTATAACAACGTAATTCACAAAATAAAAATAATAAAAAAGAACATTTTGCGTACATTTTATACAGACTATAAAGACACTCGCCACTGTGAAGTATTTGTAAAAACGTCAGCGTAGGCCTATAAATTAGGAATATAAGCTGTTCGCGACAAAAAGCAATGCAACAACTTAAGGCTCTGCAGAAGTTTAGATGACCGCGCATTTGTGTGATAAACATTGCATGCCTTTTTCCACAGCAGGTGAAAGTTAACGTCGAATTAAGAACTAACTTACTATATTTCGGTTGCTTTGTTTGTTGGGAAAGGCTTGAAAAAAAGTCAACTGTCATCAGCCTATATTTGAACTGTGTTATGCATTAATAGACTATGCATCAATTTTTAGATATTAGTAAAATATGCTTTAAGTTTTTAGATTTAAAACAGAAAAACAAAAAGTTTTTGTTAGTCCTATGAGTCAATATTTATAACAACGGGATGTAGGATTAAAATACTTTTTTTGTACTACTGTTTCAAAACAGAAAAACATCTTATACCTAAAGATGTCGGTTGGTATATAGCTAAAATTATTTATGCCAACATACAGTTGAAAAAGTTGCAGTTTCTGGCAACGTGTATGATTTGGTGACGTGCATCTGACCCTACGTATTTGTCTGCAGACCAATAACAGTCTTCGAACATTACAACAGGGCGGGATTCTCACTGGTTCAGTCTAATAGGGTGACAGCTCCTAGTATACAAGCGAAATCCATTAATCTTTGCGTAGGGTGAACGTACGTTGAAACCCAGCAAACAGTTAAGTTTTCCCGCGATACATAACCATCTCTACTTACACATAGAGATGATGGTTAGAGATGGTGAAATTTCGCGAATTCAATTGCCCGCATGTCTGAATCAAATACCCTATGCAAACTCAAGCCCTGTCTATTTGTTCATTGTCTGCTGTTACACTGAGTAGCCGTTAATCTACAAATGGTCGGGATATGAGTGTGCATAGGATATTTGATTGTAACATGCGGGTCATTGAATTCGCGAAATTTCACCATCTCTAATGATGGTATATCGCGAAAATATTTTGTGCCAACACACCCTCGAAAACGCTGTAGTTTCTTGCAGAAGTTTTGACTCGATGATACACTTCTGACACAACGTAGATTTCTGCAGACCAATAACAGGCATCACATATTACAATACCGGGATTCTTATCGGCTCAGTCAAATAGATAACCTTCTGGTAAGCTGAACGTGTGTTGAAATACAGCAAACAGTCAAGTTTTCCCGCTATAAACCATAATCTCTACTTATACCTTACTAATAGATGGCACAAAGTCTATTGGTGCATAACACTATTCACTTGACCTACGCCAGCTACTTTTCGCAGAAGAATGACAGATAGAGGGAGCCGCGGTGGCTGAATCGTCAGACCATTCGCCTTCTACCAAAGCGATCCGTGTTCGATTCGTATCGGAGTCAGTACATGGATTTTCGCATATGGGAATCGTGCCGGACGATACCGTTGGTCGGCGGATTCTCTCGGGGATCTCCTATTTCCCCCACCCCTTCATTCCGACGTTGCTCCATACTCACACTTCATGTCACCCCTCACCATCGTTCAAGACCTCGATGTTAAGCGCTGACCAAAATCTCTCAGTCATGACGGAAAGATCAACCTGCTACGTGTTTTCTTCGCAAAGTAAAGTTTATTGAAGCACATTTGATCTACGCCAGCTACTTTTCGCAGAAGGATGACAGGTAAATGGACCCGCTATGTGTTTTGTTCGCAAAGTAAACCAGGCCCCCCAGTCGAACGGCGGACATAAACTCCACGTACGCCATCTTGTCAGTCTGTTTCGGCCGCACGATGCTTCTTGACACAATGCTCGAGACACCCGCCAAGAAAGTGGGTTAATGGTCAGGATCTCCGCCGCCCCCCCTCCCCCCGTCCATACGGCTAAGAAAAAAGAAGGAAGAGAAATAGAGGGAATTCGACAATCGATGGAGGAACCGAAACGGCCACAAGATGACGTCAGACGTGACATTTGTTTTGCGTGGGTGTCTCGCTCGGGGAACAGTCCAGCCTCCCCGAGTATAATGGCGGGAAATTTTCCCTCCTCTCACTTACATAAACCTCCTCAACCCCGTTCCCCCTCAACCACCAACGAGACATGGGTGTCAACAGGATCTGGCCCAAGGGGGAGGGAGGTTTATAAGAAAAAGTTAATTTGTTTGTTACAAATGACCCGAACTTTCCTTTACACTTACAAGAACTACAATTTAAATGTTCAGTAAATACAAGTGCACTAACCAATTACGCATATAAATTAAAAACAAACAAGCATTTCATGTATAGATGGCTCATGATAAATATAGTACCTTTGAAATCCTAGTTTCATTTTTTCTTTAAGATATTTTATCGTTTATTGCATGTATTTAACATACATAAAAATCTTAATAAACAATCAAGGGTAAAGATTGCATTGCATTTTCTTGGCTTGTGCGTGTGAGCCGCGTCTGAAGATTGTCTTGCGACGTTTCGGCAGTCGTTGCAGCTGCCATCATCAGGTAGTCGGAGTTGGAGACCAACTGATCTCCGACTCCGACTACCTGATGATGGCAGCTGCAACGACTGCCGAAACGTCGCAAGACAATCTTCAGACGCGGCTCACACCCACAAGCCAAGAAAATGCAGACAACGGCCGCGAAAGCCTGCGATCTATTTTAAAGATTGCATTGTTCAAAAAAGGTTAACGTCCGAGGTCACAATAAATAGTATAATTCTAGACAAGATGGTGTTCAAAAGTGATCACTTCACAGCGAACTGCCTATATTCAAGATATGTATACATTACCTTGTCAGTTTCTAATAAATAGACACGGGGAAAAATTAGCGGGTTCACTGTCCTGTAGGCTGGCCTCCAAGAATATCCTTGTCTTCAAGCAGACAACAGCTGTTCATTAGCTGTTCGCTGACAATGTGCAATCAACCCGCAATTAGTTACATTGTTATTATTGGCTCGTAGACTTCAAGGAAGTGTCAAATAAATCAACGGTCAATTGTGAATATAGTATCGAATTTACAGTTGCTGGATTTATAGCTTGTGCCTGAAAGAAAACGCGAATTTTTCAGGTCTCCACTAATAAAGAAATATGATTATTTCATATTAGTACGCAAATTCTCATTAACTATATACAGCTAAGAACTAAATAAAAGTTGGGGGGGGGGAGGGCGAGGGTCCCCCACTGCAAGCGCCATTACAAGGAGCAAACCCGCGTTCCGAAAAAATAAATACCTATATTCGCCCCCGTTTAGGTCAGTTTTCTAACGAAGTACTATGCGTAGAGATGATGATTTATCGCGGGAAAACTTGACTGTTTGCTGCGACCATTTTCGCGATGTACCAACGTAACTAATAATGCGTTAAGGTGGACGTAAGTGTGAATGTATTTTCCGTGTTCGAGGCCTAGAAATGCGGAAGCGGTAGGAACGACACAACACGCCTCTTCCTAGTCTCTAGGCGCAAGTCTTGCCGACAACGCGCCTGTACGAGACTTTCAGTGGTGATCCTATCATTTTATGACGTAATATTAATGATTCTATACGCTTGTACCTTTTAAAAGTTCCCGGCCCAAAATTTACATTTCTAAAAAAATACTGTAAAATCTCAAATTTTCACATTGAACGCTAGAAAATATGCTTTGACGAGTAGTGGTTATCATCTCGCTCTAGTAGAATACATAATTCTCCAATGAATAACCCGGAGGGGTTGGATCCCGGATTTTCGCATGTGGAAATCGTGCCGGATGATGCCGCTGGTTCGCGGGTTTTCTCGGGGATCTCCCGTTTCCCCCGCCCTCTCACTCCGGCGCTGCTCCATACTCGTCACCCCTCACAAGCGCTAAAACACCTCGATGTTAAGCGCTGACCAAAATCACTCACTCACTCTAATGAATAAATAACTGAAGGTAAAGTTACATGGCTTTACCACTAGTCGACAGTGAGATAATTGTAGACGGTGACAATAAACTCGACAGATACAGAAACTGGGAAAGGAATCGGCCATGGCATTTGCTACGGAAATATTCCAGCATTCGCTTGGGGCGATTTTGAGAAACCATGGACAACCGAAATCAGGTTGGCCGGAGTTGGTGGTCGAACCCGTGTCCTCCCGAATGCGAGTCTAACGTCTTACTGTTGCACCACCTGACTTCGTATATATATATATATATATATATATATATATATATATATATATATATATATATATATATATATAAGTAAATAAGTGAATAACTGTTAGTGTAGCTTCTGTATAAATCATCCTGTACATACAAAACAATCAGACAAGAAAAAAAAATATCAGCGTATATTTACAATTGAAAATCAGAGACCCACTTTCATTATTTACCGTGAAAATAAAACACGGAAGGTTCCTACATTGAATCCAGATGAGAAAATTCACTCCTCCAAAGTCAGCATCTCCGTGTCACGAATACGACAGCGTTAGTCAAATAGCAAGCGTTACTCGACCTAATCAATCTTCGTTGCCCATAGAATACAAGAGAAGCTGCAGGGGACTCTGGTTTTGCTTCTTCAGCACCTGGCAGAATAAAAATGCTTTCACTTCGAGAGATTTAATGTGTATTCAGAAAGTATTGAATAAACTGTCGTTGCTGACTCATCTATTTATCACGCGAATTGTACCTAAGCTCAAGGACAAACACTTTTTTCCTTCAAAATACAGCGTCGTTCCTTTTTTTTTTTTTTTTAACATTTATCATTGCTGTAGTATAAGGTGCTAAGATGAATGTCGTTTTAAAAAATGAATGCTTGACCTAGCAAAGTTTTAAATTCCTAAATATCTTAAATTAAAGAACCTCGGTTGGCGCTGTAGCTTGAGCATTCGCCTGCCACCAAGGCTCCACGGACATTCCTTGCGGGAGGGGGACGGGGGAAGAAACGTCCCCCAAATATTTATTTAGGAGGTGGGGTTTGTCCAACCAAATGAATTATTTAATAAAAATTTTAATATTCCTACCCGCGGTATACTCAAAATTCAACTGTGAAAGGTGCTGAAATAGGTCCCTTGCTTGAAAAGCGGCACCGTCCGGTATGTTTTTTCAAATGCAAAAATCCGAGGACTGACTCCGCTGGGAATCGAACTACCATTTACTCTGTAATTTGAAAACTTAAATGTCACTTTAACAATTTCACATAATCTTAGTCTACGTGTAATTAACAGTATATCACAGTTTCCAAAGCATAATACTTAAATGTACAGTAATTTTTACAGTAGGCCTACAAACGGTTACGTTTACACAAAAATACTTCTTTTTTGTTAATTAGTTCCGGTATAGTGTTACGTAAAACGTACAGTATTTATTAAACTTGTGTTAAATGGGATTCTGACAATATAAGTGAGACTCGCAGTTTAAATATCAGATACGGCTTTAATTTACAATATATACAAACTATTGCATTACTTTTACGATGTTCTTTACGGAGGGAGGCAAGAATAGTTAGATATATAATTATACATTCATGAATACTTATGAGCTACTCAATTTAGTTACGACGATGACAGTCCCACCTTGTTAATGATGACGACGCTGATTTGAGAAAACGGCCACGGTGATCGGCACATCATAGATCTGGAAGTCGCGATGCATCTTGGTAGTGAAGTGGTCCTGGAGACGATATGGGGCAGACAGACCTCATAGGTAGCGTGACACGCCCCTTTATCGTGCCCTGTGTGGCTACTCGTATCGCTGTTGGTGTGGGGAGTTCTGCCTTGCAGTTTGCAGCATCTTATGTTTAATATTCTGGAATTCCTGGCCGAGTAGCCTGGTTAATGATCGCTGTGTTAGAACCAGGGTTACATGGTACATAACAATACTATTAAATACTTTTGTTATCCGTTTGTTGTGGATAGTTGAGTTTTAGTAACGTTCAGATTCGCCCTGTTGCGCTGCTTTGAAAAATTCACACTATTCAATAAACGGCAGATTTGTTACTAAGAAAACGCTGTACAAAATATCCACACATCACTGGTATACACGAAAAGTTACTTTCACGGCAACCGTGTAGACCAAGTGCTAATATTAGGATAACGGTTAGTGTGTTAGCGTGACATGCGAAGGGTCCTACGTTCGATTATCATTTATATTTTATAGTTCTTTTTGTTTTAGTGCATGCTTTCATTCAGCTTACAATTGAGAAAAAAAAGCAGGATTACATATGCTGTAATTTAACGCTTTTTTAATTTTAAGTAAAAAAATTCTCGTTACTTTTTCCATTAGTCGACATCTCTTATGCAATCTGCGAGTTAATTTCGGTAGTGTAATTTGCTACTAATTCCCTACTCAACGACTTGTATCTGTGGAAAATCACTTGGAAAGTGTGAATATTCACAGTTCAGTCAAGAGATTACATAGATTATATTTTGTTGTTTTATTTTTAAAAATTGTACAATACTAAACGTAATAATTTAAGCGCTATTTGTACAATACTTGTGTTTCGGAAAGTTTGAACTTATCGTGTGGCGCCTGCAGTTTACCGACGGGAATGGAATAAACATTCTGTACAACCGAGATACTTGACTCGTGTGGTTTATTTGCAAATGTTGATGCTCGAACACAAACCACGCCGTCTGAGAACGTCTCTTATATACTTCTGCCTTTTCATATTTATGTTTCAAGTGCTTCAAATAACTCTGAATATAATGGGCACAGGACCCACATGTGTGTATATTACATTTCTTGCTCCAAATATAGTGAGGAATAATTAATAAGTCCTGTGTCTGACAGTAACTAACTTTTCATGGAGCCATCCTATGTGATATATATATATATATATATATATATATATATATATATATATATATATATATAT
>PNEQ01103240.1:78910-118910 GCA_003012365.1 Medauroidea extradentata | reverse complement strand
ATATGCCAGTTTTACCATTACATGATCTTTATAAGTTATGTATTGCATCCAAATTTTTTTTTCATACGCAAATTATAGTTATAAAAGTTTCTGCGTTGGAACAGGACTTGTGCAGTTATAACAGGGTATAACCTTACTTCTGCATGCATGTGAATTTATTTATACAACCAATTTTAATTTTTATACCCGGCGCTGACAAACTGTAAAACGTTTCGTTTTGGGATGGGGGAAAGTACCGGGAATCAACATGAAATAAGGTTGCTGATTGGATCATTGTATGGTCAGTACGAAACACATTTTAATTTCCTTTGAATTTTATGACAACAGCACGCAACCAGACGGCCGGACCCAATGGGTCCGCCGGAACCGGTACCAGGAACCAGTTCCGAAGAGCTGGATGTGGTTTCGGATCCAGGTCCGAAAAATATTCGTACCTACACACCTCTACTATAAAGTACTGACTTATATAAGATGATATACGATTTTATTTTAGTTGCAGAGAACTATAAATCGGATTAAGATAAACACCATCACTTTTTCAACACATATTCTGAATGTAAAAGTATTAACAAATAAAATAAGTCATCTAACTACTTGCAATAAGAGCACATACATTAATTCAATTTTTTAATGTGAACAGTAAATTACTGGCATCATCTGTTATGTTTGCCCAGGCAGTATTGGAATAGCTTGGTACATAATCTGGCTTATTGTAGCGAGAGATAACCCGGCTGTGGATACCAGGACTTCCCCCACAGAGCTTGCATACCTCCAGAAGTCGCAGGGAAATTCCGCGCAACGAAAAACTAAGGTGGGCAGTATTTTTAACCATTAAACTTTGTTACGATGTCGTTAGAGTATTAAATTGTTGGATTTTGACCTGTTTTTTAATTATCTATAGTATAACTGTAGTAACAATAATAAATATAATTAAGTGGTAGATTGTTTAACTAACAGCACTGAAATAAACGTATTGCTGTAGGTACAATACTTCTGTTAAAACAGGGATAGCAATGCAGTTCGGTTGTAGGTACAATCTATATTGTTCCTGCAAGAATGTGTTCTATAGAAGTAACTATACGTTGTGTAAAATTAAATATGCTCTATTGTTTCTACTACAGAACACTGTGTTGTAGGAAGAATCTAGATACCAACATCCAAACTTACTGTTGTCCTAACTACCACAATACTTTTCATTCAGTGCGGACTGTTGAAGGGCAAAACAATTTCTTAGTTAAATGAAACGTCTTTATTTCTTTCAAATTGCCTACATATATATTTATTACTTTTATTAATATTTCGCTTGTTAATTTGATATCCATTGCCTTGTAGCTTCCCATATATGCGTATGTGTATTTAAATATCGTACATATAGGATGTCCGGGAAAGACCGCCACCCTATAGTAAGCCTATTCGCGAACGGTAGGCTAAATTGGAGACGAAAGTATCAGTGGCAAAATGTTCTCCGGCATTTTAGGCGCAGAATATTGTAAAACAGCACGGAGAAATATCCCTATTGCTCACCATGTTACTGTACTATTTCATGCATGTCACGTCGAGTAAACGTAGAATAATGTTTGGACTGCTCGGGATGTGAACCTGGACCCATAATACGCATGTCAGAATAATAGTAGTAAGACAAATAAGACATCTGTGGAGCACAGAAAAAGGACCTAATCCGTGCAATGTTGCCACGTTGTGTACGTAAAATATCACCGTACGACATTTCGTCACTAACATTTTGTCTCCCCAGTTAGCGCAGTGTTCGCATGTTGTTCGTATTACACGGTAGACACTGGACAATCTGTATATAAACTGTATATTTATTTTACATCGCTCAATTCTTTGCAACACAACCGAATTTTTCAGCATTTTGTAAATGTTAACTATATCATTATTTTGGTTGTAAATGTTGGTGGAATAATAAGATATTTTCAGAATGAGCTATTACAATTTAGATTTTATTGTATAATAATAGACATCTTTATATAAGAGAATTAGCATGATCCAGTTTTCGTAACCTCTCGTTAAAACGCATGTGAAATGTATTAATACCTATATTTTAACTATCAAATTATTGACATGACTAATTTCTCTGATTAACAGCTGTCGTCGATTCCATATCTTAAAATGTTTACGTCTTTACCAACGTTGGCACTGGCATGTGGCTTTATTCCTTGTGCGGCTTGCTATATAATGTTCACTTCACAGTTGCCAGCCTATATTAAAGGTGAGCTTAGCTTGAAATTAATTATGAATTATTTAATGTATTGAGCTAAAACATTTTCGTCACAATAGTTTGGGAATACCTTGTTTTAGTTACTAATAATTTTACAGTAAAATATTCTGGTAGTTGAATATTGTTAACCAAGCATACCTAAATTGACATTTTACAACAGCCTTACTTAAAATAAATGCGATGCAACGAAAAACGTAACTGTATACTTACTAGAGTCCTGAAAATTTTGAAAATCCCGTTAAACATAAGTTAATAGTCATTCACCTGTGTGAGTAATTAAATAAAATAGTAGCACCGATGATACATACATATACACATAAATAAATAAATAAATAAATATATATATACATATACACTGTATATACATATGCATATACGCACATATAATATGTGTGTAGGTGTATGTGTATGTATATAAATACACTCTTAGGTACACTAAAATTTTATTTCTTTTTAGTAGCAAAACAGCCTCAAAGACACAAATATACGTTTACTAAACTGTAAAATATTCGTTTTTAATTTCCGACGAAAAAATAAATGTGGTTTTACCAACTATGTCTGTCTCTACGTGTGTGTGCGGTGAGTTTTTTAATTTTAAAACCGAGTTTCATAGGTATAACTCTTAAATGCTTTTGATGAAAACCTGTCAAATATAGTCTATTTTCTATTTAATCTGTAAGGCTGTTTAAAAGTTTTAAGTACTTCTCAGAACTTGTTTGCGACTTCCATTAACATATTATGTGATACTAATTCTAGTTGGACAAATGTAGCGAAATCGGAAAAATAGTGCAAAACAAGACTAAATCCATAAAATGACGTATTAGTTCGAAATTGGATTTAACTGTAACTCAATATTTGTTATTATGTTTTGTAACTAACAAAAATGTAGGCTTACCGTATCTAAGTAAATTTTGCTGCAGTTAATTATATATTTTAATTTTGTTAATATAATATCCTTTTTTGTTTACTTAGGCTGTGTCTCAAATAGCTTAGAGAGCACTCTCTCGCACCCTCTTGACGTCACAGAGGATACACTCTCTGCTCTCCCAAATTCGAGGAAGAGTGGGCGAAAGGGAGAGTGAGCCAGAGTGAACGACGATGCTCCCTCTCGCCCACTCTGCGGGAAGACATCTTTGTTTTCCTTCAAATTCAAACCATAATCTAAAAGTGGAACTGGAAAACGTGGAAAAACATTTACTGTGAATTTTCTGCACTCATTTATTTTCTCAACTTTCCTTTTATCACGCTAGGTTGCAGTGCTTTGAGGGTGCATCCGAGGGTGGCTGTCTCAATTTAATTGAAGAGGGAACCAGAGTGGGCGAGAGTGAGAGTGTGGAGTGAGAAAGAACGCGCTCTTTATTTGAGACCCGGTCTTAGTGGTGTTTCCGACAAAATAAAATGTCAAGTATCATTTAAAACTACAATGTTTACACTTTTTAAAGAATCATTTACGTGGTTGCAGTTTGTTAAAATTTTTAATTTAAGTTTTATAACTTAAACATTTCTAATTAATAATTAACTTCATGAGGATACTGGAGTTAAATTCCCTTGCATTTGTACAGCTATTAATTAGGGTAATACACACACATTTTATATACGTGTCATATGTGATAAACTTGAGTTCGGTAAATATCATGTTTAGCTACTTATCGTATACCGGCCAAACTATTGATTTCAAACATATAGTTTATTAATGAAAAATTATTCTAGTGACGTTATAAGTAGTCCTAAGTAAAAAAAAAATGTTAGGTTAGGTTTTTTAGATTAGGTTTTTAGGTTATTTTTGGTTATTTTAGGTTATTTTTGGTTATTTTACGTTAGTTTAAGTTATTTTACGTTAGTTTAAGTTATTTTACGTTAGTTTAAGTTATTTTACGTTAGTTTAAGTTAGTTTAGGTTAGTTTAAGTTAGTTTAGGTTAGTTTAAGTTAGATTATATTAAGTAAGGTAACCTAACTTTACCTAGCCTAATGTAAGGTTTGGTTACCTAACTTAAACTAACCTATTCTAACTTAAACTAAACTTATTTAATTTAAACTAACCTTAACTAACATAAACTAATATAAAGTAACCTAAAATAACCTAACTACCTAACCTAAACCAACCTAAAAACCTAACAAAATAAATTTTTTTCGTAATACTACTTAGAATATAACTAGAAACATTTATCATCAATGAATTATATGTCTAAAATCAATAGTTTGGCCTGCACACGATAAGTAGCTAAACTTGATATTTACCCTGAGTTCAAACTAATTTTGTGAAAAAAATATTTTCTAGACGTGTTGAGGCTGGACACTCAAAGTTCTGGCTATCTCTCGTCGCTTCCTTTTGCAGCCAAAGTTCTAGCGATGTACTGTTTTTCTCCTGTTGCTGACTGCTTGATAAGCAGGAAAATACTGACTACCACTGTGGTAAGTACAGCTTAATACCTGTGTGATTAACTAGTTGTCCTTGTGTACTATATTCTTGAAAAACGATTTTCATTACTAAACTTTCGGCCTAAGTAGACTACCATGCGGTTTTTTATATTTCTGTTTATTTGCTGCTACTATAGGCGCTCATGAAAATTCACGACGGTAGGGCAGGTCAGCCAAATTTTCAAGCTTTGTGTTCGGAAATTTACACCATTGATGTCTAACCGTGTTCGGAATTTCATTTGACGACCTTTCGACCAACTCCTTATTTACTCTGCTACAGAAAAGAGAAGCGGTGGCTAGAATAAGAAAATTGCCAATTTACGCGATTGAAACGAATACCGAAACCACAATAGTTTACGAATTCAATAGACTTTTAGTTTACATAGTCAAAAATGTTATTTAGTTTAACATTTAGAAAAAAATTTTATTTAGTTAGCGTTAACTACGAGTCGTAATACACACATCTGGCAGATAACAAAATCCGATTATGTAACTAGTGATCGTAATACAGGCCCTTAGTGTTCGAAACTGGCTGTCAGATTTCTGAGCACCTCTCAGAGCCTAGGTCAGGATTAATATTACGTTTGTGATAAAGTATCGGAGTTAATCTGTTAAATTCTACAAACATGCTACAAGAGTTTCACAAAGCAGTCTATTTTCATCTCTGATCTGGAGAAAATTTACTTTGTGAGGAATACATTTATACTACTAGTTCTGCCAGCCGCGAATGCCCGTACCTGCTCAGAGTTAATTAATATAGGACTGTGCACATCAATAATATAACTTTCCGTGTAAAATCAATTTTTTTCTCTTTATTATGTTTCTCATAACTCACACAGGTGTAGCAATATTCCACTGATTCGGAGTATCACCTCTCAGCGCGAAGTACTGTATTGGCAAAAAGTGAGTTATTAGCAGACATTTTATACGTACATTAAATTGCGTCCGTATAGTTTAATTTCTGAAAAGGGTAAATTAATTTCAAAATAATTTTTTTTGTAGTATTAGGTTTGGTATTTTCTCGAGCAGTCTGAAAAGAAAATTTTAGACAATTTTAAAGGCATTAAACGTAAATTTGTACTACGCATAATGCGCTCCTTATTTCTCGTCGCGTGTTGTTCTACATTCCTAAAGGTTCAGGAGTAATTGCATCTGTGATCCTCTGTAGCAACCTGGAAGTCTGGCGTATAAAATGTCATGAAGTTCTTACATCGCTAGGCAGATGCATCCTACTATTGCGACCTGGCGAAAATAACTTAAGGGTGCGTTCTAGCGGCTTGAAACGAGAGGACCAGTTTTGTTACTTGGGATGTACTGCAGTAGATAGGTTTAGCCGATTCTGGGACAAGAGCCGGTGTGTGGATTTCGGCCGATGTGGATTTTTCCGCCATATTGTGACGTCACGACCCCGGCTGCCATGTTGGATGACATTGACCTTTAACCTGACCTTAACCTGGACCTTGAGTGTCAAAGTAGTACCAACATTTTCCAAAATTTGTAATATTGAGTTGACAGTAACTTCTTGAACACTCTTTGAAAGAGACAGTATTTACATCTTCTGTCTCTCACTACATGACCTTACCAATTTATCATCTCCCATGCACGAGGATGCACTGTACTTCGCAAATACAGGTTCGACAATGAAGAGAGACGTAAAATGTGTTTTCCTCTCTCTCTCGGATTGGTCTTGGTAATTCTCGAGCACCTTTATATGAGGCAGGGTTTTCTCGTACACTCACTATTCCGCACGTCTACATGCCAACCTCCCGACTGCTTAGATTCTACTGTAGCAGCAGCCAAGAGGGCAAAGTCCAATTCCCGTCGCAGGTAGAATAAAGTATGTACTGTGTACACTCTATTTTCAACAAAGAATTCTCTATGATTCATTTTTGAAATTATTTCTCATTTGGTTATGTGTTTTTTATAGAAAATAATAATTAATTAAGCAGTTAAAAAATATATATAATTTATCACAGACTAAGAATACATATATTTGTAACTAAACATTCTACACATCAGTAATATATTTCAGCATTGATTAATACACATGAATTAATAGTCTTTGAAGTTCTAGTTGGCTTTGCAAACGTGATATTTTTTTGGTCACTGCATCTGGAACATTGATGTCTGTTGTTGTGGGGCATCGCAGCTTACGTGGTCTGGGTTCGCTGCTCGGTTCGTGCACTGTATCTTCTTTCGGCCTAGTAGAGCAGGTAGTGATACGTTGATTCGCGGTTTTCGGCGTTTGGAGGTCTGGCTGTAAGCTTCACACATGAATTGAGGCAAATAATCTGTTGATGGATGTTCTCACACAGTCCGGAGCAAGTATCTATGTGCTTGTGAAGGCTGGTGGTGGATATGCGGTGTTTTCTTCTTGATTTATAGCAAATTGGATCACTTGTTCCACGGTAGCTGGAAGTGACGTACCATGTCTCATGCAGTGTACCACATAGTTTCCCGGCGTACAGCACGTAATTTGTTGTTGATTCCATTCGTATGATCTCGGAAACTGAGAAAATAACCAATGTTCGTTAACGTCAAACTCTTCCTCATACATATGCAGAAAACCAAAGTCCCAGAACGAATACGAGATGCGTCCATCTCCAGGACTGACACTTATGTATGTATTTAACGGGTGAAATGGTGTCATCTTGTTCGCTCGACTTCCCGACTTCGACTGAATATTTGCCGATTTCTGGATATTTATATACTCGAGTGCTGATGACGACATTATTCCCGCGATTGCGCAACGCCCTGCGTAAAATGCGTTCGATCCAGCAGCAAATATGTCCCATACATCTGCACCGACATGTAGCGTCATCCGAGTCTGGTTGACCTGGGTTCGAATCAGAAACTTGTTCTGGGCGGGAAACAGTGGGCGATGGAATCACTATAAAGATACCGGTAGTACTATTTTCTTCCGCCATATTTTGCAATAATATGTACAGAATGTATTTATCCGTTTAGTGTAGAGTTACGACAACTCCATTCGTACAATAACTGTGAATTTTTCGCTGCATTTACAAATTCGCGGTCAAACTTGCTCGCTAGTTTTCGCAGTGACGGATATCCGTATTCCTCCTGCACGTCTACTATTTTCAAGTATTTTATACACAATTTGCTTAAATCCTTTTTCTGTACTAATCCCGCTACGTATACAGTCTTGACGTCTTTATTCAGTAGTGCGACGATTTCGTCCGAAGCTTGCTCATACGGTATCTCTCCATCGTTCCAGTCAAGTCCGTGAAAGTGTTTCGTAAGCCATATGTTTGTTTGTTTGTTGTTTGCTCTTCTCGTCCAGGAGTTTCCACGGGCACGGGGGATGGAAGGTTTGGGTTCGGGTCCCGCCACCTTCTTCATAAGTCACTCCGATTTCTTTAAGTATGAATTCGTTTTGTCTCTGGAAACCTTGCATATTACAGTGCATTATGTTAGCGACTGTTGTTCCATCCTTTGAACACTAGGTATTTATATGTTCCTAGTTGACTAATTCTACCAAAGCCGAGAAACCGTCGTACTTCACTATTCTATCGGGTATACGAAGGCAGTAAGCAGCCGTGTTTTGTGGGACGTTTCCCTTGCAAATAATTTCAATTCTGCAATCAACCGTACTGTTTTGTACTCGCTCGTTTTGTTTCGACGTGTCAAAAACCAACAAAGGAGCCATATCTCGATAATTTTGCGGTGACAGTATCGGACATGAGTCTCGCCCGTAGTACGCTGTTTGAAACTGAGAATACAGATAGTATGGAAGCATGTATCCTTCCTGGTCAAACGATGCATTCAAGTCAGCATATGGGTAACTTTCGCTGTTCAACAATATTTTTACATTTTCAACCTTACAATGGTGGAAAGTTGATTTATCGGCCTTAATTTGGTATTGTTTGTCCGTCTGAAGTGCGAGTATGACATAACGTGGTTTTTTAGTGCTCGATGAAGTTTTTACAACTCAGCGATTTTGTCTGTTTGTGGCAAGAGAGGAATATGTTAGTTTGTCGTTTTGCTCAACCACTGACACAGTAACTTCTTGAAAACTCTTTGTAACGACCGGAATATAAATGATACTTTGAGGCACTGCCACGATTTTATAGACCAACAACAGGTGAAAACTCATATATCGAGATGCTAGGATTTCCATTCACATAGCTGCTACCTGCCAAATTTAAATTTATACGTATCACATTTACTGCCATAATATTAATGGGTTACAAAGACACGTGCGTTTGTCCTGCTTCGTGTACTCTGAGTTCGATCCCAAGCATCGTGCCAATAGTATCAAATTTTGTATTTCACTGCAGAATATTTCCGCCTTCAAGGTGTTTGGACTTCCGCCCAGTTCGAAAGCTACGTCTGCCAGTAGAGACTTCTTGATTAAATTAGCTGTGTCTCTTAATTCGTAAGCTCCAGTAGGAGTGTTGATTTCCTTCGTTTCAGTCGTCCCATTCGGCACATAACGGAATAACAAATTTAAATTTGTTCGAAATTAGCCACGGAGTTGTAAATTTGAAAATCAACGAGACTGATGCTCCAGTCTCCTTCTAGTTGCAGAGAAGGGTAAAATGTAGCTCTCAGTTCAGAAGAATTACCACTCATAATGTTTGATACCGACATACTGACGAAAAATACTAAGCATGCGAACCTTTTTGTTAAATTATTTTTGAAGCTAAATTCGCTTTTCATTATTTTTTTGCTAGGTATGAAAGACACAAATGTCCGCAGTTCCATGAGTTTGGTGATTGCTCTGTTTCATAGTTGTATGACAGTAAAATGTTTGTAAGGTACTTGCGCAGTTCGGGCAGTGGCCGCAAATTGCCGAAACTGTCGTAATATTCAGCTCTTCTCCCACACTTTCTGTAAGCTACCCAGTGTGTGCCGGGACCATCTGAAGTATCCTGGTTTATTATACCACATTCGTTTTGTTTGGGTTTTGAAGGTAGTTTATTACGCATATACACTCCCCTAAAGTTCGGTATTTTTAATTTGCGTGCGTAAACTTCTATGTCAATGATCGTGAGTGGTCAGGGACCTTAAGATCTTTCCGAGTGAGGCTTTTTCATTTTCTTCATCTTCTTTCCTGCTCCTCCGCCGTGGTACAGACGACGAATAAACAAACCTGGTCAGTTTTTTTTACCCATAGCAATTGCTTCTAGTTTACGATTGTGACGAGTGTTTTCATCTAACTGTTTACGGTCATTAGAAGCTCTCTTCGCCGCACTAACAATGTTCGTTACTGCACCTGCAATACCGGCCAGGACTCCTATAGCAGGAATTAGTGCGGGCAGGAAGCCTCCAGTCTTCGTACCCCGCTTTTTTCTTGGCATGCCTCTTTTCTCTCGGAACTTGTTTTACGCGACTTTTTTGTTTTGACTGGATGCAAACCCTTACTTAATTTAACCTTTGCTTTCATTATTTTGGAGACACCCCAGGCTGCTACTTTTTCTCCGATACCTGTGCCTGACGCTTTGCGAATTTCGTCAGCCCTGTGTGCTAGTAACTTATCGGCCTCGTGCCTAGATTCTAAATATTTGTGTTGGTCGTAGGCTACGTCGTGCCACTTGCAAGCTTCATCAAGTGCATTTATACAACTGTCACCACGGGCTAACCTCTTCTTCAACTTTGTTCCTGGCCCACGAAACTTGTATCCGGGAATATGTAGCTCGACTGTTAGACTATTGATAAGAGAGTCGACGATACCGTGATCTGATTTTTCTGTCTCCACTCTAAGAGACACTGGAGTAAACTGAAATACAACCGTATAAATATCCTTCTTTTTATACATTTTTGATTCTGTATCATGGAGATAATAAAACAGAAAGTTACTCTTCCTGTGCATTTAACAGAAGCTGATGGAACAACCCATGAATCACGTCATGGTTTCCTATTGCCTAACACGATCAGATCGATTGTATCGGGTCAAAGTGAGGCAGGAAAAACTTGTGTACTTCTTAGTTTACTCGATGAATTGAACGGACTTGGATTTGAAAATGTTTACCTATACTCGAAATCGCTCCAGCAGACGAAGTACCAACGAATGGCTCAAGTTTTGTAGGCTATTGAAGGAATTGGTTATTTTCCATACAGTGACAATGAACAAGTTGTGCCACCGAGCAAAGCTAAGCCAAACTCTGTATTTGTATTCGACGACATTACTTCCGAGAAATATACTTGTATTCAAGAGTACTTTTGCATGGGACGTCATGTACGTGTTGACTACTTGTATTTGTGCCAGACGTATTCACGCATGGCCAAACAATTGATACGCGACAATGCAAATTTGTTGGTGTTGTTTCATATGGATGACCTAAATTTTCTTCATGTGTATGATGATCATGTTAATACAGATATTACTTTTGCTGAATTCAAAGACATGTGTGCTTTGTGCTGGAGAGAAAAGTTTGGATTTCTAGTGTTCGTGAAAGACTGTGACCTACATAAGGGACGGTATAGAAGAGGTTTCGATCAGTTTACCGTACCTGTGCGACCATGAGTCACGGTACTGTTTCCAAGTTTGGAAGTGGTAAAGCTTCTGAAAATTCGTTGACGGAAGCACGTATGACTATAGTATTCGCAGAGACTTGTCGCTTATCGGACAAAAGATTGAGAGTGTTAAGAATAAACTACTGGACGACCTGATCGCTATAGACCAACATCTAGAGGGAGTAGACGCCAGACTACGAGATTTAATTAATGTTTCTAATGCACATAAACAAGATGAATTACGGTCTTTGCAAAACACGCTTATTTCGAAACTGGCTACGAAAACAGACCTTGTGAGACATAGTAAGAATGTACAGGTCATATGTTCTGACCGATTCGATAAAATTGAGAAAGTTATTTCTACAAATCACGAATATATATATATATTTTTTTTCAACAAACGTATAAATATATTACATAAACGTACTTTCTACTCAGTTAACAATGGAAGACGGGACTGCGTTGACGAGTGATCTCCAGCGAGCAATGGAAGCAGTACGCACAAAATATTTACTAGCTAAAAATAACAGATAATCTCTCGAGCTTAGAAGAGAAGAAGCTTTCCGACCAATCACCAGTAGTCCCGACAAACTCGCGTCATGTCCTCGCAAAGATACTTCACCCACAGTAAAAATCAAACAGGAAATCAAAGAGGAAGAATAATAATCCCCGAATTGTAAACGTAAAAGAGTTACACCAGACCGAGACGATTATTCGGATGAAGACGATAGACCTTTGATTGAACTGTTGCAGAACCGAGTGTCAAAACGAGTACGCGAAGAGGGACCTGAAGCCAGCTCGCTTCTTAACCACTACATTGCTTCGTTTTCTGACCGGAACAGCGATCCAGTAGGACTATACGGTCTGCAGAACCTTGATGGTAAATGGTTGCTCGGAAATAAAGAAGTAAAGTTGTTGGCTGGAGATATACTACAACTCGACAATCGCACAGTTAAAAAAATCACGCAGGGCTATGTGAACTTTTGTTTCGCAGATGACCAGGGTATTATACCGAATCAGGTCCGTGCAGGTATCGTCTGTTGCTGCGGTACAGTCATGCACATTACGCCAACGATAATCCTACAACACTAAGATTTAAAGATACATCGCACGGAAAATTCGCCATTACAGCTGGACTATTTCCTAAGTTAAACACGTCCGTTGCTAGAGGTTTATGTAAGAAATTTGTATCCGGAAATATAATCGACTACGTTTTCTGGGACGATCCGAACGAGTTAGTTGATAGGTTGAGAATTCTCCTGGATTTGCAAGCAGCAGGCAACAGATCACACACCAACGAGATAATTTCCATAAATGAGGAATTGACTGAGGCCGGCTACATAGTAAAATGTCTAAATATGCTGTTTCCAGTGAACTTCATATATCAGCTAGAAAAAACTACCTATCCTAGAAGAAAAAAAGCGTAATGAAAGGACTGGGCAATACGTTTCAGTCAGACCTAATAAAAATGCAAGATTTTTCTCGTGAGAATAAAGGTAATCGATACATTTTGTCTGTCATTGACACATTTTCAAAGTATGCCTGGACTATACCACTAAAAAACAAGACGGCGGGCGAAGTTTCAAAAGGTATGGCGAGTATTATCGCCCTCGGACGAATTCCGAATAACCTTCATACAGATGATGAACTGGAATATTTTAACGTGAGTTTCCTAGCATTGATGAAGAAGTATAATATAAATCACTATTCGACTTACTCGGGACTCAAAGCAAGCATCGTCGAACGCTTTCATAGAGCTCTAAAAACTAAACTTTGGAACCATTTCACGGCTAAAGTAAAATACAAATGGGTGTAGTTATTACCGAAATTTGTTCGTGAATATAACAGTACGGTTCACTCCACAACGCACATGAAGCCTACAGATGTTAAGGACGATGCCTTGCTTCGTTCAGTATACTCGGACGGGAAGAAGGATCCTAGCAGGTCTAAAGCATCAATTGGAGACTTGGTTCGAATCTCAAAGCATCGTGGAGTGTTTCATAAGGTCTACCGTCACAACTGGTCGGCTGAACTATACAGGATTGTGCGTATACGACATTCGTACCCGCGCATGTATTGTTTAGAAGATCTACATGGTGAGCCCATTATTGGAGGTTTCTATACAGAATAAATACAGCGTACGAAGTTCCCTGATGTGTATTTGGTCGAGAAGATACTGAAACCACGTAAAGGTCAAGTGTACGTACGTTGGGTTGGACATAGTGATCGAGAAAATTGTTGGATCAATGATAAATATATTTTGAAATAAGTGTTTTGCTTGCATGTACCATATTATTTTTTGTAAATAAATTAATGTTTAAATGTTTTTACACAGCATTAAACGTGACTTTTTTTTTCCCAGGACCCTATTAGTATAAGCCTCCGTCAACACATCGGAAAAAAATGCATGCTACCTGTTCAGAATTTAAAAAGAAATTCTACAGTGTTTGTATTTTTCAATTCGAAGCAAGCGTTTGCAAAATATAAAACTGTAAGGACATTAAGCTATACGTTCTTATATTGTCCATGTTGATTGTTAGCGAGACAGAAGCTGAAGGCGAGCTTGCGTCTCAGCATCTCGTCCTGATTCACCCTCCCCCCTCCCCCACCCCCTAAAGGCTCCACACCATGTGATGGAACAATACTTTTTTGGTTTAATTAATATATTATTACTGTATTGCCAACTTTTTTTAAAATTTGACTATGAGTGGCATTTTATTAGGTATGCACCTCTGTTGAGAGCTTAAGTATACATTGTAAAGATTTGTAGAATTAGTTTTTAAAAAACTTGCATTATTTTGATGTTCTGGTTATAGATTTTATTACTTGACCGTTTCGTATTAAAATATAAACAAATAGACAAAATATTTTTCGAATACTGTTTATTTACAATGCAATACATTTACACTGTTATTATTACATTGAACATTAACTTCTGTACAGCAAAGTCTCTCTCGTTCAACATGTATTTTTACACGTACCATGGGTTATCATAAAACCAAAGTCTCAGGGCTTCCGAGTTACACTGTCCACAAAATTAATTTTTCTCGTAGTTGTGAAGTTTATCAGTGTACATTTCAACAGGTTTCCGGAATGTAGGGCGCCACTGCTTATGCGAATCGATAATTTTAATGCTGTTCGAGCACACGCTACGTAACACAAGTTTTTGATCATTTCCGATGGCAAACACTGGGTAATCTTCATTTAATATGTAACCTAAGACATTCGGTATTTGGTTGTATGGAATGTTGCCGGAATCCCACTTGAGTCCACGTTTCTGGTATGTCTGCAGTCGGTACAATTGTAGTGTGGTACGGCTTAGATGATCCCAAGGGCAGGGTGGTTTGAAGGTGAAAACTTTTGTCGTCAGGTTATCATCACTGTCCGATATTGACACCTGCTTGATGGTGAATGTGTCTTGCAAACGAAAGCTGTGAATGTTACAGTACGTGTTACTGCAAGCACTTTACTTGGGAAAAAACGCCTCTACTTCGCTTCGCGAGTATGCTTTTTTAGGTAACTGCTGTCACTAGATATGATGTGGACTGTAGTGGATGAAGTGCTGGTCGTTGACGAGCGACGACGCGCCTTACACCAACTCGTCCGATGTGGCGTGTCCGGAAGCGAAGTACAGCCCCTGTAAACACTCCTTGCATGGAAAACAGTCGAGAATATCCTCGTCTTCTTTTAGATGATCTGGCAGGAACTTGTGTACTGGTGGTAACTCGTGTGGCGCATAGACAAGAAGAAATTCACTGAGCAAGTATGGCAGCTCATTCTCTCTGTCTAGCAATGTTAAAGATTTATTCTTTCCGTATGCCACTATAGCAGATATTATTTTTTGTCCTCCTGAAAACAGCAAGCAGACATTTTATTCGTAGAGAGAAGTTAATACTGGATAAAAACAATACTGAGTGTTCCAGCGCACTGCATCGCTATTTATTAAACCACTATGTAAGGAGGGGAAGACGTTCCTATTGACTAGTGGAACTGGTGGTGGGGGAAATCGAACATAAAGTAGAAGGGGAAAAAATAATATTTAAAAATTTCAAGGAAAGAGGTAAGGGGGAAAGTAGTTTGAGCGGGTTATAACACGAGTGTCAGTGAAAGAGGAAAGTAGGGGAAGGGGGGAAAATTCATCACTTAACTAACAGCCAATTAAAATAAAGGAATTGGTAGGGGAAGGGGAGGAATAAGTTAATATATACATTTAAAAAGTGGTGGGGGAGTCAGTGTGTCGATGGTGCTCGTCCGGGTAAGACGTGTTGGCAGTTGTTTTAATTAAATACATTTTTATATGAAAGTTTTTTATGTATTAGCTATTTTTAAAAAAGTGTTAATATAAAAATAATTTTTATTAAATTTTATTTACTAAATATGTGCGAGGTTAGAATTGAATGCAAAATCGTAAAATTTTAGGATGAACAGGATGAAACCCCAAGATGGCGGCCGGAAACAAGACGGAGGTAATATCTATTTCGGGATTTGTTCATAATTTTTCGGAATTGTACGGAATTTATTGACATTTTTAGATTTTTCGGAATTTTTGATATTCTTTAGAATTTTAATTTTTTTTCTGAATTTTTGGAATTTTTCGGAATTTTTGAAATTGTTTGAAATTTTCTAAATTTTGGAAAATTTTAGTTATTTGACAATCAAAGTCAAGGTAAAGGTCATGTTAAAGGTCAATGTCATCCAACATGGTTGCCGGGGCTGTGACGTCAGAACGTGGTGGTAAAATCTACATCGGCCGAAATCCACACACCGGCTCCTGTCCCAAATTCGGCTAAACCTATCTACTTACTGTTGATAAAAGTATCATTATACATTCAAAGCACCCAACGGCACAAACGTTCTTGTCAGTAAGAGAGCGAGAGTGCCCGTTATTATCATGAAGGGACAGTTTTAAAGAGCCGGTTCTTGATGCGTTGACGATCACAGTTACGGTAATAACTGTGCAAAAAAAAAAATAGAAATTTAACTCCACGTGGTTTCCGATATTTCCCAAAAATATGATTTTAATATTATATTTTAAAGTGAGAATTTCTCCCTTCAGATTTGCGACAGGAAAAATGTCACTGTGAAACTATATATTTTTGATAAGGAATGACCTCCCAAATTATAAAACATATGAAACATAATGTGTTGGTATTTTTTTAGAGTAATTTGCATGTTATCAGGGTACCGGACATTACTTTACACATCGGGGTTAGAAATTAACTACTTAACTTAATCCTGTTCCAGGTCAGGAAGATCTACATATGCGGAGGCTCATCCATCATGGCTATACTATGTTTTGTTATTCAAAAAGCCACTTCAACAATGTCAGTTGTTTCCTGCCTGATTTTCATCAACATTTGTTCTGGATCTGCCTACGTCCAGGTTATGTACGTATACTTAGTTGTCTTGAAACAGTGAAGTAATATTGGTATTTATGTTCAATTATTGATAAAAGCATTCTTTGCGTTATATTTTACGTCATATTCGTCGCTTATTGTTTGCATATATTTCTGAGAGGACTTGATTGTATCACGAAGTTAATTAGTAAGATTTATTTTGTATTTTACGGAAATAATTTTATTTTATATCTCTGATTTATCTTGATATTATGATTATAAGTTGGTATTTTTTAGATAAGGACGTTTTGAGTTCTAATTAAAAATGTTTTATATTAATTTTACCGCAATTTGCCAATAAATTAAGTAAAACTATTTAGGGTCGGCAGAGTTAGTTGTAAAGTAAGTTGTAATTTCTTAAAGTGTTTTGTTATTTTCGACCATTATTTCTTATGTCTACGGTTATCTTTTTTTAGGGTCAACATGCTGGACTTAGCACCGAAGTATTCTAGCATATTGTCAGGCGTCATACACACAGTCATAGCATTATGCGGCATGGCCATACCTACAGTTGTTGGTTATCTGACACAGAACAAGGTATTTTTATGTTAAGGTTTTTATATTCTATGTGTTACTATTATGTATGTACATGTGCTGTAAAATATTATATTAAACTGTATTTTGTGAATATTCGTAAACTCAAGGTCTTAAGTTGGCCGCCTGCCCAAGCCACCAAGTGTTGTGCAGAGCTTCAACTGACACGTGTACAGTGTTGTTCAGGATAAATGAGCGCACTCGTGGAGCCCAAATTTATAAGTCACGTTCGGGTTCGTTCGATGATTTCTGTACGTACAATAACTCGCAGGCGCCAAATTCACTGTAATTGGAGTCAGTTACGTGCTCTGCGTGTTGCTTATGTACACATGTCATTTTAATAGTTGTTATATTAGTATCAGAAATTGTTTGTTTTGTAGACATATATTGTGACCATTTTTCACAGTAATGAACATTTTCTAGCTTCCTTAGTTTTTTATTATTGACAAGAAAAACCCAAAATTTGCTTAAAATGGTTTTATACAACAAACGATAGCCAATTGAATAAAGAAACAAAATAATTCCCACTAAAAACAGTATTGTCGGCTACAACTGCACATATATAAAACATTACATTGAAATTTTTGTATTAAAAAGAATACGCAAAATCTACACTAATTTTTTGTCAAATTCTGCAATTTTTTTTAAATGCAAAAGGATTCATTGAAGGTTTTTTTATTTATGTCCACACGTAGTCTGCAACACTGTTATTCAGTGGGAATTTTTTCATTTCTGTATGTCAGTTGACATTAGTTTCTTGTATAAAACCGTTGTATGTAGATTTTGGCTTTGTCATGCTATTATACAAAACTATGAAAGCTTTAAAATTCTGATTACTGTGAAAACAAGTCACATTGTATGCCTATTATACAAACAAAGTATCGTGCGAACATAAATAATTATTAAAACAAACAATATTTTCAAGGAGCCTTCCCTTAACAGCCGACCATCCCCGAAGTGGACATGAACTTTTTCAGCAACTCATTTATTTTGAATATCACTATACATTTGAAAACTACTCAACGTATGCGAGTGATGTCTGCATAGGAATAGTATTCAAAGAATGTTACTCATGTATGTATCCTATTAAGGTACTCCACTAATATTCAAAACTTGTTTACTCATTACCGAAAATGGCAAAAATGGTTGTTCTCGAGATTCTTTTTTGGAATGATATTCTTTGTTAAGATTTCCTGAAAATTAAAGAAGAATATATTAAAACTTGTTCCCTAATTTGTTATTAAATCATATTTTCACAACTAAATGTTTTATAGAGGCGAACTATCGGCGATAAAACTGCAGGCCAGTTACTGACTTGCGCATAGAGACTATTTGATGCGACATGGGAGTACTGTGTAGCACTTATATATCCGCACTTCTTGGACTCAAACAAGCAAACTGCGTCCACCTGGGCAGAAACTTTTAAATCCGTGCATAATTAATTTTGTCCATTTGCGACACAAATAATTTTCGTACTTACACCAGATAATTAATTTTCTACCATTTTATTGTGATTGACGTTTCGGAGTTCTAACGACTGTAGAACTGATCTTTGAAGGAACTCTGCAATGGGAGTGTATGACTGAATTTAGTTTCTTGGACGTACTCCATTGCGAAATGAATGACTGTCTAAGAAAACTAAACAAATAGAAAACCATAAATAAGCAGAGTAAGCTTTTAGTCAGCAAAACACGTACACAACATGAAATTCCCAAAATGGAATCCGGTCAAATGAAACAAGGAACAAACAGGTAATAAATGAAAACAATTACAAATAAAAATAAAAAATAAAAAAACCATGTAACATGCGACAAAACGATGAGACGAAACAAAAAACACAGTAGACATCAGACACGAACAGAAAAATAACAAAACGACACAACGAAGAGACGAGACAAAACGCAATAGATATCAGACAGTAACAAAGGACAAACGACACATTGATGAGACGAAACAAAACACAGTAGTTTTCCAGACAGACAGTGTTACCACGTTTCAGGAACTGGAATATGTTCCCGTCATCAGGTAGACACACAGGGTTCAGGAACACGAGTGCGACTGATGAGGAGACATTTTTTTTTGGTGGCCCAGAAGGGGCATTCCTAGGTTAGTGTCTAACTACTAGAAGATAGGAGGGAGCAGGAGGGGGGTAGTAGCGTGCCAGGCCTGCGGCTTATACGCTCTAAATACTGCGTGCAGCTTGGTTAGGGAGGAACTTGGCTCAAATGGCCTACTGTGAGGTTGTGAAGTGCAAAGTCAACATTTGTGGCCTGGTGCTTCTCTCAAATTTACCTGGGAACTATTCCCGTAGAGGGTAATGGTAAACCCGCGAGGCTGTGGGAGGAAACCCATGACGATAAGCATGCGAGGTGGGTTCTTCATTCTACGAAGAAAAATATAGTTCATACAATGTGTTACATGCATTGTTAGTTGAGGGAGAAGGCGGAAAGGTAAAGACGAGCAGGGAGGGCTCGTGATCCAGCTGTAAAAGAAAACTTAGATTAAGCTTAAATTTACTTAACCTAGGGGAAGTAACCTAAGTTTCCCGAAGGGCGGGCTTAGTGCCTGCAGTCCCATTGTTGGTAGTACTTGATGCCTACCACGCAGTCATGGCTAGCCTGTGCAGTATGAGAGCCCTCGCTGGGCCATACGCTTTCTGCAATATGCCATGACTGATAACGCGATGCATTTATTGAAGATCGATGCATATCTTCATTCTTGATGCCTACTACGCAGCCATGGTTTCTTCTATGCAGTACGAGAGCCCTCGCTGAGCCATACGCACACTGCATTGCACCATGGCTGAATCCGCGATGCATTAATGGATGCAGCGATTAATGCATATCTAGTACCATTCGCTGTTGTCGCTTGGTCGGGTTGCACTTCCTTGTTCCAAGGTTGGTTCGACTTCTTGCAGTCAGTTTCTTCTCTATCCTGGTGATCTTGATTTGAGGGGTCTTACGGTGGTTTTTCGCACAAGATGTCTTTTGGCAGCTTGTGCTTCATGCGCACCTCAGGGTTATAGTTCCCTAGTGCGAGCACTAGGGGATTAACGAACTTGGCTGCAGCTTTGTAGAACTTGCGAGTCAAGTGTTGGATGTGGTCAGTGAGCTGGGGATACTTCAGCTCACGGTAGAGGACTACATTGGGTGTATATCTAGGTGCTCCTGTAGCCCTCCTGAGGACTTTGTTTTGGAGCACCATTAACACTTTGCAGCATACGCCCAGGCTGGGGCTGCATAGGTCAGGATGGGCCTAACTAGGGCTGAGTACAGTCTTATCCCAGATTTTGTACTCAGACTGTGGTCATAGTTGAGGAGAGGGTATAGCTGTGCTAGGCGGGCATTTGCCTGTCGTAGCTTAGCATTGGTATGAGCCTTCCAGGTTAGTTTGGAGTCCAGTATGACTCCAAGATATTTGATCTTGGGTTGGTACTCAATCTGTGCACCAAACAGACTGGTCGGGGACAGGGCTGGGGGATTTGCCTTCGGGCGATGACAACTGCCTCTGATTTGCTTCAATTTATCTTATGCGCCAGAGTGTGAACCAGGCCTCCAGGGTCTGAAGGGCTTCCTGCACTTTGGCTGCATCATGGGAGGCTCGCCAAGATGTTGCGAGCAAAGCTGTATCATCAGCATAGCTAGCAAATGGGTTGAGGGAGTGATGGGTATGTCAGCTATGTATATGTTATATAGTACAGGACCGACAATAGAGCCCTGCGGCACTCCTGCTCTAATAGGGCAGGGTTCTGTTCTAGCCCCAGGCAGTGTGACTACAAAGCTGCGGTCGCTTAAGTAGCTGTGTACTAGTTTAATATAGCAGCCGGAGATACCCGCTCTGTGCATTTTGTACACCAGGCCGACATGCCAAACTCTGTCAAAGGCTTTCTCTATGTCGATAAATATAGCGACAGTGTATCTACGTTGATTGAAGCCTTGTGTTATATGCTCTACGATACGAACGAGCTGCTGTGTCGTAGAGGGACTGTGTTTGAAGCCAAATTGTTCATTTCGCAACGTACTATTTTGTCCTAGGTGCATCTGAATGCGACCGAGCCTGCGCTCGGCAAGTTTGGACAAGGCACTTAGTAGGCTAATTGGCCTGTAATTTTGAGGGAGTGTGGCATCCTTTCCCGGTTTGGGAAATAGGATGACATGTGCGCGCTTCCATTGGTCAGGGAAGTGATGTGTGCGTGTTATGCCACTGATGCACTCAGCAATATCATCAAGGGATGACTGGGGCAGTTTATTTAGGTCAACTGTCTGGATTCCGTCATATCCAGGTGCTTTGCGCGGTGTCACTCTACGGACTATGCGCTTAATTGCAGTACCATTGGTCAACACTGACTTTGCTCTGGGAACTTCCACCATGAAAGCAGCGACTCGTTCCTCAATGTTCGTAGTGTGATCTGGGTCTGAAGGATTTTGGTTAGGCTGGAATGCAGCCGCTAGTGTGTCTGCTACAGCGTCGCCTTTTCTTGGTGTGTGTAGGCCACTTCTTCAGGGGGGGAGGGCATGTGGAGGGGTTTATTCAACTAGTCTCGTGTCATTCGCCACAGGCTGTTGACCTCCATGCTGAGGATAGAAACTTTGTCTTGCCACACTGCATACCTATGATTGAATATTTCATTTTGTATTTGCTCCTGTAGCCTTCTGAAGCAATCCTTATGGTATAGGGACCCAGTCCGCTGCCAGTGACGGCGGGCATTGTTGCGGGCTGAAACTAAGTCACGAATGTGTTGTGGTAATGTTCGTGGCTTAGCAGTATATGCATTTTTGAGAGTAAACCTTTCAATTACAGTCTTTATTGTGCTGGTAAGTGTAGCAACACACTCGTCGACCAGCTCAGGAGAATCAATATGATCTGGAGTGTTCAGTTACCACTCCATATAGTTTTGCAAGGCGGGCCAGTTTGCTTTAGAGTACTGGAGACTAGTGCGCGTTTGATTTGCGGTTGCTCTAGCATTTTATATTAGCAAGAGGACTGGCAAATGGTCGGACGTAAGCTCGTGCAGAACTTCCAGTTCATACACGAAACTTACGTTTTTGTATATGGTAATATCTAGTACGTCTGGTTGCTGCCTGATGCCTACATCATCAGGGTACTAGGTGGGATTGTCTGGCGCACACAGCATATAGTCATGGCGCAGTTGATGGGTGTATTACCTACTGCCATTAGTTGTGGCAACTCTGGAGCTCCAGGAGGGGAGTTTGGCACTTACGTCTCCCAGTATTAGGTCGGACTGTAGCGAGTCTAATAAGTTGGTTAAGTCTTGGTTAGTTAGCTGGCTATTGCGACAATACACTGATACTACCGTCAGTGGCTTGCAACATACTTACAGCTTAATAGCGACAGCTTCAGTGTGCGACAGCTGTGGGACAAGGGCTATGATATGGGCAATATTAATATTAATAATAATAGCTACTCCGCCATAGCGGCCATCGCTATCTTTTCGGTGGACAATATATCCAGGAATTCGTAGTTTGTCAGTTTGGACGAAGTGTATTTTATTCACTGCTGCCAACGGTACCTCATTCCTAATAAGGAAGTCTGTAAATTCGGCTTCCTTCCCAAGTAGTACATAGGATGACTCTGATTGGTTGTGATGGGTTTAGTGTGTGTTTTTGTTTTGTGCTGTAAAGTTGTTTCTCTCTTAACAAATGGGATCCACATATTTTTTAATTCATTACTCTGTTGTGTACCTCTCCCTTCTTTCGAGAGCAGTTACTTCATATTCATTAATTAATTACTCATTGTTGGTTTTGATCAAACCTACCCCTTGCCAGGGACTGCTTCGACTAGCCCTGCGGTTTTAATGTACTCAAGATCACCAATCAATGTCAGCAAGTGACCAAATCACTCAACATTTATTTTCTGAGAATCAATATAGGTCCAAACTACTAAGTGAAACGAGTGATATTCATTTTATACGACACCCCACTCCACATGGTCGTAAACGCCCTTATTCGCGGCTGGAATCGAACAACGACCTCCCGCGCCACACTTAGGCCACAAAACCGGCTTCACGGGCTGCGGATTGCGATCAAAGCGGCTGACGTCTAATCGCATCTGCCCGACAATCGGATGTGATTAAACCTGCAATAACCGAGACACGGACCCGCGAGACCCAGACACACGCGTCCATCCACAGCTGAGTCCCAGGCTGGTCTCTCTCCCAGCACCACTGCCAGCACCCACGCCAAAAGGCGATTTCTGACGCGGCTCCCTCCATCCAATCAGGAGCTTTGTTTCAAATTCCCTGCTTTCCGGCATTGCTCCGAACCCGGGCGATTACGACCATCTTCCGCGGTGATTTTATTCCATAAAATCACAGTTTACGTTTCTCTAATTTTGACGTCATTATTTCCTATAATTATCTATACTTATGACAAAACATATATAAATACTTAAAATTTAAATCAAACTGTTGGGCGACTTGGCCGTTAGCTTGCCTTCCTCATCCCCACCCCCTGGCAGCCACGGGCAGGCAGCAGGAGGGGCCGACTGGTACTTCGTCACTGTTGACTGCTACACAGCTCCAAATGCTTCCAGTTGTGTGGGCGACTACCCTGGCTCTCATCTCATCATCTCCCCACTCCAAAATACAAAATATACATTAATTCTCCCTAATCATCCTACTATCATCCCTATCGCCTAGTACTATTTACACAGAGTACAACAAAACTTAAACCAACTTTGTACTACAATTCTAGCCTGTTTTACATTTCTGTGATTGCCGCCGCTTAATACTAAGACATCTGATACTTAATTCTAATGGACAGACTTTAATTATGTTTACACCAGTTATTCCTTCAATATGTACATTTAATGTGTATCGGGCTATGACTATTACAGTTGACTGAAAATATTGATATTGCTAGTAATAAAGGCTGATTCTTTGATTTTTCTTTTAATTTTGTGAGTTTCCTGTGAAAGTGGTTGCGAGATTTCCCAAAGAATTTTGTGGCTATTTTCCCATGCATATTCGGCCAGTCTAGATTTTTGGATTTTGCCTTTCGTGCAATTGTTTTCATGTTCTTTGACAAGGGTTGAAAGAGTTCCGCCAGTTTCTCCAATATACATATGACCACATTCGCAGGGTATCTGATATACACAGTTGTGAGTTTGTAGTTTTTAAGTGGCTGGTTTCAACCTTGTGACCATACTTTTGAAAGTAGATTTGGATCGGAATGCTGTTTGAAGTCCGTATTTCTTTCCCAGACGTCTTATTTTTTCCGAAAGGCCTCTAATATATGGAATAACTAGGGTTCCTGCTGGTTATTCGGTTTCTGTGGGCTTAAGTGTTAGGTTTCATATGCTGTTTGATGGTTTTTGCCGGGTAACCATTGGCTGTGAGATCTTTATTTATTTCGTTGTGTTCTACCACAACAGATTTCTTGTTGGAACAAATAATCTCAGCTTGGTTGGCTAGTGTGTGAATCATGCCAGTTTTTGTGCTTTTAAGGTGGTTGGAAGAAAAATGTAGGTTTTGTACTGCACGTGTAGGTTTCCTTTATACTTTAGATTCCAGACTGATGCTTTCCCTTCTAACTGGTACGTCCAGAAAAGGAATGCTGCCATTGGTTTCTTTTTCATAGGTGAACTTGATTGATGGCCTCAATGAGTTTAGGAAGTTCACAAATTCCTCCGGGATTTCAGGTCCATGTTGCCAGATAGTGAAAGTGTCGTCTACATAACAAAGCCAGATTTTAGAAGGGCTGTTGTTTTTGCTAAGTGCTTTCTGCTCAAAGTTCTCCATGAAAATGTTCGCCATGAATGGTGAAAGTGAAGAGCCCATTACCATACCATCTGTTTGTTTGTAGAAACTGTCATTAAACTGGAAATATGTCGTGGTGACACAAAGGGTAATCATTTCCACGATGGATGGAATTGGTATAGCTGTTCTGCCTTCTGGATTTGGGTCAGCTTCCAACTTGGCCTTGACATTGTTGAGAGTTTTAGCCACAGGTACACTGATGAAAAGGCGTTGGACATCTATCCTCATCAGTCGCACTCGTGTTCCTGAACCATGTGTGTCTACCTGTTGACGAGAACAGATTCCAGTTCCCGAAACATCGTAACACTGTCTGTCTGGAAAACTATTGTGTTTTGTTTCGTCTCATCATTGTGTCGTTTGTCCTTTCTGTTTGTGTCTGATATCTGTTGCGTTTTCTCTCGTCTCTTCGTGGTGGCATTTTCTTATTTTTCTGTTCGTGTCTGATGTCTACTGTGTTTTTTGTTTCGTCTCATCGTTGTGTCGCATGTTACTTGGTTTTTTTAATTTTTGATTTTGATTTTTATTTATATTAATTTATTATCGGTTTGTTCCTTGTTTTATTTGACCCGATTCCATTTTGGGAATTTAGTGTTGTGTACGTATCTTGCTTAATGTAAGCATACTCTGCTTATTTATGGTTTTCTATTATTTGTTTAATTTTCTTTAACGGTCATTCATTTTGCAACGGAGTACGTCCAAGATGCCTAAGGCCGGCTATACACATTGGTTTAATAGATTGGACCAATTTTTGAAGGTTCAAAGGCAAATGGCGAAGGAATGACCAGGCATCATTTACACACTTGTCGAATTCATGCTTAGCCATTCAATCAACCAATTTTGAGCGAAGGTAATAGAGGATAAGATTGAATGTGGCTGTTTTGCAATAACGTTAATGCTGTGTGTTCATTTGCAGAATACAGACATGCAATATTTTATCCTTTACCATGCACATGTTGCCGCATTGCTATTACAACATAGTTTATGTTGACGGACCTACCACAAACATGTTCCTTGATGTAGTTATTTTAGCTCCAGAACTTTTTCTTTTGGCCACTGCTCCATTTTAAGTATGGGCCTATTAATTTCCCGTCCAAACTACGAATCGACGAAATCGACAAACACCAATCCGTAGCCCAATGCGTAAACAGTCCAAGTCAACGCCGATGCTTATTCCTTTGACGTTGGGCGAATAACCGATATTGAATGGCCAATGCTTCCAACATACAGCTAACATTCCAAGATCGGCCAAGCAACAGTTACACGTTGGTCGATTCCTTCCAAGGTCGGACGTTAGGCCAATGTGTAGGTCCGACCTTAAGAACAAGTTGCATAAGACGTATGTACCTGACACTAATGCATTATGAACCTAATGTTATGTGGACTGTGCAACACGTCCTGTCCGTATTCTTCCAGGGTTGCTTCAGAATGATTTAAACATGTGCAACTGCGGCAATATATAACAGATATCTTAGATTTACGCCGTTGAGAACGAATGTTGCCGGCAAAATTTGCACGCAATAACGTGTGCCGAAGAAACCAGCTCTATTCATATTACCAACCTACTGCAGGAGACGTTCGAAGATTTCAGAATGACACTTTTCTAAACGTCGGTGTAAAATGTTTTTTTTTCCTATTACAATTTGTTGTAAGTTATTATTATTATTTCTGAATTTTTGGATTTCCTATCTGTGTGGCGAGGTAGTGCAATAGTAAAAATATGCACTAATGTTCTATTACGGTGCCAATTCGGACACGAGTTACAAAATTTTTCTGTCGAATATGCAAACCGGGTTTTATTTTCATATAAGCCTTATGTTTGTATATTAATCATGAAGGCGATTAAGCTAGGCCACTGGTAGGTATAATAATGTGTCGTTGTTTGTGAATAAACTCCATATAAGTTACATAGTTCTTTACATCATTAGGTAATGTTCAGCTTTGCTATAAAAAGGGTAAATTTATTACGGACGTACAATAACATTTTGTAAGAAGTGGCGATCATTAACTAAATTTTATTAAAACAGAGGAAATCAATTTTTCTCTGTGATTTAGCTTTGATACAGGGATTTCATTACCTTAATATGTGACATTAAAGAACACTTTACTAAATGGAGCCGTAACTGATTCCATCCTTACATCGTCAAGGACTATCGCATAAGAACAAGTGTTTTCCTGAGTGTAAAGAAAGGATTCCGCTGACGAACTGGATCGTGTCACCCCGAAGCTTATGTATTGAAGTTTTTATTACACACAACATAAAATTTTGGTTAAGCTCTACATTTTACGAACAGCGGCAAATGAGAGTATTTCGGACACAAAGTGTTAAATAATAGTAATAAAATTATCTTGGACATAAATGTTTGGTAAAATTTCCTGCACTCGTGTATTTTACCCGGCTGACGTATTTCTGGGACATCATGTCCTACAATACGTCATAGTACGGTATTTCGCTAAAGATAAAGATGACGAAGTTAGTAAAATCTTCTTATTTTGTGTTAATAGTTGAAACGATCACGACTTGGTGATTAATTTAATTGTGATTGTATAGTTTATAATCTTTACCGCTGCTGTTGATTACATGCTTCTAGCTTCGCTGTCCGTTGTGTAAGGAGCCAAACCAATCCAGTTACGTCGCCTAGCAAATTGCGAACAAGACGAGTGTTGGAAGGTTAAAAAATATTATTCTTCAACGTACTCTCTGTCACTATACATCAACTATACTGAACACCTAGAATTGCTCGTTTCATACTTTTTACACTTGCTTTCAAACACATGGGGATTTCTTTAAATGAAGTTTAAGAATTACTTTATATTTCCCCCACCCGTTAAACGACATATAAGTTTTGAAAAACAACTAGCACACAAACTTTGACGTTTGTTGATTCTAAAAGAAGTTCAGAGTCAAGTAGTTATTTTAAACGCTGTTTACGAACCACTTAGCACGCTTATTTATTCTTTGATGTTGTTTAGTGACAATTTATGGAGAACCTACTATTTTTGATTGACCTACTTCTTTCTCTCAAATAGTTTATATGAGTTAAATAAAATCATTCTCTATTCATCCTGCTATACTTGGTCAGTTATGACATTTGATTATTGTCTTAGTCATAATTAATTTCTGTTCAACGATTGCTAGTGGTTTATCACTTATTTTCGATGGAAGAGTTTATACTAATTATGACAGTAAAATGACAAGTTATTAGTAAATATGAACTAATTTAAAATTATAGGAAAGCTCAAATTAACAGTGGTTTTAACCATATTTGTGTATTAACTGATCTATACGAATTCAAGAAGAACCCTGGAAAATCTGTGATAATTCGCATTGGTCCAATGTTGCATATCACATGGTTCTGTGTTTCCTTAACGGTATACTATAGTTTAATTTGTGTTATCTTCTTCCACAGACAGCTGAGGAATGGCACACAGTGTTCTCCATCCTAGCGGGAGTATGCATGCTAGGAGCTATCATATATGGCATTTTTGGAAGCGGACAGTTACAGCCCTGGGCCGCTGAAAAGGATGAAGCAACTGTAGACAGCATGCTGTAAAACACATACAAAGTGTTTATAAGTAAACTAATTGAAAATGATAATTTTTTAATCGAGTTTTTTGTTTATTATAAATTGTCAAATAGCAAGAAACGTCGTTGATTTTTTTAAACAATTGAGTATTACCAGTCTAGGAAAAAGAATTCTTGAAAATACTGAATAAGAATGGATATAATAACAAATTCTTATTTCTGTGGTGCATCGAAAAAATTTAAGATAAATGTAATTATTATCAAAAATTTTACATTTATACCTACATCATTCACAAACTATTGCCGAAATATAGTTTTATTATGTTATTGATGGTTACCTTAAGTTGATATCCAGTCTTCAATAACTAAAAAAACCAAACCACTTAAAATTGTATGCAAAATGAGGACTTTAAATAAAACGCAATATTGTTCGACTTGTTTTTAATATTGACTTAAATATTAAAGGCTGTTTCACTAGAGTTACGAACTCACATAGGGGTTATTACCTACAAATTTAGAACAAAAATACCATACACATGTAAGTCTCTTATTACATGCAATTTAACAGTGGTAGTAAAACAAACAGTTTACCGACATTTTAAACGAGATAGCACACACATTCTGCGTAATATTTCAGACACTAGACTGGAATGGTAAATTTGCGACTCTTGATATTAAAATACCTATAATCACGATTTGACAAAAAACACTAACCACTGATTTATTTTCATTTGAAGCCTGATGTTTTTAATGTTCGAAGAGTTCTTAAAATCAGGTATTAGGAATCACATGCATATTACATGACGTCCACTAAGTTATGTAAGGGATATGATCTGTGTGTGCCGGTAGATCCACGTAAGAATTATTCGTTACAGTTTCCCTGCAGCTCATTTTCGCAAAATAACTTTTTCGCAAGATGTCTCAATCAAGAATGCAGTAAAAATTTCTTAATCTACCTTAGAGACTAGAAGTAACATTACGCCTGTTAAAACGTCATATGCTGCAGTATTAAGGTAACTATTACCAAAATGCATCCAAAAAAGGCAATATCGAAGTTGATATACCAATGAGAAACAATATAAAAAATATATATTAATATATATTTATATATATTCAGTTAGTTCTATGCTCTCGTAGTAGAAATTAACTAAGGTAAATCGTCTGACGCCGAAACTGATGTTATAACCAAGTCATTATCCGGAGGACAAGCAACAATAATTGTTGAACTGAAACTTATAGACGATTCTTGGAGTAGGGTGAATAAATAAAATGTCTTACGGAGACATAACCTCAACATTAGTCCAACATCACTAGCGCAATATTTTTTTTCCTCACTGCCACTTCACTTTTTTTTTTCAAGATGTATCAACCTCAAATACCAAAAATCCCAAACATTCACAAACTTGGCAAAATCCCAAGGAAGCGGGTACAGCTTCACGACCGGTTGCTTCAGAAAACCATGACCCTGGTGACACCATCCCGGAGTAGAGCCGAGATTCATCCGAAGTTACACTTGAGAGGTGGTAGATCATCATTCTTCAAAACCACTATCTGATCTTGTGAGTATAAGATAACGTTTTTGTTAGATCAGTTGCTCGCTATTCTTACATTTCAATTGGTTGAGATATTTTTACTGAAACATAAGGAAGAAGGTCAGAGAAAAAGTTAGATTAAAGAGCCTCACAATATTTTCCCTTACTCCCCTTCCGTTTCTTTTATATTCTCCGATGTTAGACTCATAGTCATGGGAAAGTAAAACATTTGGCACGCATTAACACTGCTGCCTGCTTTCCGAGCTGTAGCCTTCTGTTGTGGTAAATATATACAGACATAGGTTAATTTTTGTATGTACAGTTGTAAATAAAATAGGTTAGCTTTATATTCTTTATTTTATCAAAGACCTCCTTCCCCAAACATACCTAGCCCGCAACTTGTAACACTGGTGTCAGAAGTGGAATGGAGGCAACTATTTAAAATTTGAATTAAATGTTTTAAATGATGTCAAACTTAAGTGTAGATGGTTGGATATTTAATCAAACTTGTTAATTTTTATTCGGTAGAAAATTTTAGTTATAAGTTTACAAGAAAAATTGCTAGTGATTTAGAGGGTTTTCGAGCACTAATAGAGGGACTAAGTTGCCAAATAAGCGGTGTAAATACCCAAATTGCCAGTGTTAACGAAAATGTATACAAGAAAATAGACAGTGTTGATAGGAAAATTGACAGTGTTAATGAAAATGTAGACAAGAAGATAGATCGAATTAGTGAACTAGTGCATACGAAAATTGAGTATGTGGACAAGCAAATTGAAAGTGTTTCTCTAATTGTGGACCTAAAAATGGGCAATGTCAGTGAATTTGTGGACCATAGAATTAACAGTGTTAATGAAAATGTCGAAAAGAAAATCGGAAGTGTGAAAGATGACCTGCAGAAAGAGGTGAGTTTATTAAGGATGGAATGGGAGAAATTTGTACAGCGACAGGCAGTTGGTCAGCCATCGGTGTGTCGGGATAGCGGCTCGACGAGGCCAGAGCTAGGACATCAGGGAATCGATGGGAGGTGCTCTGCGATGTCAGGATCGGCGGTAGGACTACCACAGAACATGAATACAGCTGAGGTTGCCATGCCTGGGATTGGAAAGCGGGTTACAATCAAGCCTGCCCCTAGTGACGGCCAAACCCCATGGCATGAATATCAGCACCAATATTAGATTGTTGCAACCCTGAATGGTTGGACAGAAGAGCAAGGTGCCAACTACCTGGCAGCACTGTTGAGGGGCCCTGCACTCGGTATACTTCAATCTTTGCCTGAACGACATCGCCTGGAGTATTCTACATTGGTCTCTGCCTTGGAGCTATGCTTCGGGGACCGCTATTCACGACATGCCCACCATGCCCAACTTCGAAACCGTAGTCAGCGACCTGGGGAGTCGCTTCAGGAACTTTGGCAAGACATTGTGAGACTAGCCCATCTGTCCCTTGAGGGGTGTCCAGAGGAGGCGCGAGATGTGCGTGCAATTGGGTTATTTGTTGACGCCATTGCAGACTTGGAGGTGCGACAAGCTGTACGCCTGGCAGCGCCTCATACCATGCAAGATGCTCTAGCCCGTGCACTGGAAGTCAAGTCAGCAAGGCAGGTGCCAGCGAATCGGCGTGTGGTGCGAGCAGCGAAAGTAACAAGCGAAGAAGAAGGGAAGGCTGGGAAGACATTTGATGAACACCTGACACGTCTTGATTCAGTGCTTCAGAGGATAACAGCAGCTAATTTGAAGCTAGTTACTAAACAGTGTAATTTGTTCCAAAGGAAAGTGAAATTTTTGGGACATGTAGTATCGGCTGAAGGGATAAAAACAGTTCGAGAGAAGACAAAAATCATTAGAGATTGGCCACATCCAACTCATTGGACTCAAGTAAGAAGTTTCCTTGGGCTGTGTGCTAACTATCGGCGTTTTGTGCATGGATTCGCCACAATAGCAAAGCCATTAAATGTATTGACTGAGACTAAAAGAAAATTTTTCTGGACCCCCGATTGTGAACCATCATTCAGAAAATTAAAGGAAATTTTGGTTTCAACTCCTGTCCTAGGTTATCCTAGTAGTGATGGACAGTTCATTTTAGACACTGATGCGAGCGATGTGGGGATTGGTACTGTGCTGTCACAGATCCAGGATGGAAAAGAGAGGCCATTAGTGTATTACAGCGAAGTGTTACATAAGCCTGAAAGAAATTACTGTGTAACTCGCAGGGAGCTCCTGGCAATGGTCAAGTCTATTTCACATTTTCACCATTACTTATATGTAAGGCATTTTATTCTACGAACAGATCATGCATCATTACATAGGTTATTGAAATTCAAAAACCCAGAAGGACAGATAGCTACGTGGATGCAGCATCTTCAAGAGTACGATTTTGAAATACAGCACAGACCTGGGCGCTAACACAACAATGTTGATGCACTGTCCAGGAGGCCATGCGAGCCAATATGTTTTCATTGTGATCGCCAAGAACAGAAATGCTGGGAAGGCCCTTACCATATTGTCAAGAAGAAATGATGTGGTCTTCCAGATAGTTCGCAAGGGTTCTCGGACAAGAAAGCTCAAGGTTGTGCATATTGGCAGACTGGCTCTCTATGATGGACCAGAGTCTGTTGTGTCTGCTCGGGACGAAAGTACTTGAGGAGGGGGCAGTGTTGCGAGCCGCAACTGTCTGGTCTGGGCGGTGTAGTACGATACTGTGGTGGCGGAGCTAGGACACTCACCTTCCCACCTACTCCTTGGCGCCGTGGCTGTCGAGCAGAGCGGCGAAATACAATACAGTGGCAGCAGCGCTAAAAGACCTCCTCGGGTGCTGCATTGATTGTAGTACTCCACGATAACAACCTTCACGCCGCTGTAATCGGAGAGCAGTGTAAGCCGATATAGCAGCGACAATAACAAAGAGGTTCGGCGTACATTGTGTCGCCTGTGTGCGGTGGCGACCACCTGCCCCAATATCGGGTAACCGAGGGAGATATCGTGATCTGAAATGTTCCTGTTCCTTCTTTATCTCTCGCGGTGGTGCTTGACTTTGAAGCGACGCCTTTCCAGGAGGTTGGAGGACAGAGACTGCCCGAGATAATTCGAGATGTAGGTGTTGGTACATAAGGGGGAGCTGCAGCAGGAGCTGGAGAGTTTTGGCTGGCAGGTGCCTGGTGCGATCTCAAGTGATAGTGACAAGTATTGGGTTGCGACGACTATTCGAAAGTGTCCAGTGAGTGGGACTGCAGCAAGTAGTAGGAAGAAGGTGTTTCTAGGCCAGAAAAGATTCTTCGGTATTCTTATCGTGTCCACCTTTGTGATTGACTAGTAACCTTTCCATATACCAGAGAACTTATGTAGATGTATATTTTTTCTTTATGTAAATAGTAGTTATTTTTTCTGTTTGACATTTATTGTGGTAAATCATAATATATATAGTTTAATGTTTGTACATACAGTTGTAAATAAAATAGGTAATCATGTAACCAATACTGCCGAGTGGACATCACTTACTACGTTTTCGTAACGGCCTTCTGAGAGTTGTTTGTATACAATAACGGTTTGTTCGCGCAAAACTGGCATATATATCTACCTCCATGTGTGATGTCCAGTATCAATCATTCCTGTGTGTCTTGTTGTCTATGAAACTAACAGCCGATTGTTTTGTTTTGCACAATACCAATATATTTTAATGATAGTGTATCGTTTAAGAAATAAAATGTCAATTGCTATACATTAATATTAGTATATTTAAAACAAATTTAACTTGGCTCCGTTTCCAAACATAACGTTAACAAATTTCATGTAGAATTAACATTTTATTTACGTACCCATACGATGTGAATGAACAACATAAGGATATAATTTATTATTGGTGCCGCGGCGGATGAGCGGCTAGAGCGCTCGCCTATCACCAATGTTATCCATGTTTCAATCTGGGCAGCAGTCACCTTGAATTTTGGCATGTAGGAATCGTGCCGGACAATTTCGCTGGTCGTACGATTTTCTCCGGGTCTTTCCGTTTCCCCCGCCCTCGCATTCCGACGCTGTTCCATGTCCACCTCAATTCATCTGCCACTGGCTGTGAGGACCTCTGATGTTAAAAGCAGTACTAATATCTCGACACTCTTTTATTATACGCATGTAAGCTTCCAAATTCATTGTTATTTTAACCTAAATATGTATCTAATTGAATTCATAGCTGTATGTAGCTATACTTCAAGAAATGATCAGTACAAATACAAATAAATACGTATTTTAAATTGTTAAATTATAAAAATGAACCAATATAATGTAGGTTCTAAAATTTTACGATATTAATACACAGGTACACCGAAAAGTGAAGTTGGTTGAAAACTATAGCAAACGTTTCTTACGAATTAGGAACTATAATCAAAGTTGCCATAACTTAGTATGAACAACAACTCATTTTACGATAAACCATTATATTTAAATTGAAAGACTTCAATTACAACACACTGCATACACTACATAACATGGCGAAAGACAAGACTTGGACTACAGCTCAAGGACAAATGCCACCTTCCCCTTCCATCACATATCACATTCGTGCATCCTCAGGGGATTATGTTACTGCTTATCTCTTCGCTCGCGTAGAGTCGGCACCTCGACCCCTTCCCCAGCGCCCGATAGACGGCAATCTTCCTGGCGATGGTATGTTCGCTCTCCTCCACTTTTGCCCCTGCACCAAATATTTTTTACTAATATTCACTTTTTTTTTTAGGTTCCTGTTTAAGATAGATATATGCCACTGCGGACTTTTTTGTTTAGAAAAATCCATGCTTCTTGCCTCCAAGAGACTCTTGTACCAAAATGTATAGCCTGACTTCTGGAACATACTGAAAGTTTAACAACACGACGAAAAAAATGTAAAAAGTAAATTAATATCTTTTGCTATGGACAATGATTCACAATAACATTTCTCACAAATTGGTTTTTGTTTGAAGTATGTGTATTCAAAACTGGCTTCTCAAAATGCAATTTCATAAGCATGGGTTTCCCTATACCAAATTCGCACATCTGTTAAACCAGGCAACACTCTTAAGCGCTATAGCTTTAATGTCACCATATTTAATCACTATGATAAAATAATTGTCAAAGAAGCAAACGTTAGGAGTCCTAAAAAACCGTGGAAATTAATTTCTGTAACATGTTAGTTTTAAAACTGTGGTTTTGTTTTGGCCATCTGAAGATCGTTAGCAAATCACATGACAGCTTAAGGGTGTTCGAGTGCGAAAAAACGATAACTTTATATTTTTATGAAATATTGTTAATTTTGTAGACGATATCTGTGAGAACATTTTACTCTTATGAAACAATTTTAGCTCTTATAGTTTTCTCAAAACGGGGTGTCGAAGTCAAAATTTGCTTGTTAGACTGCCATGCGAATAGTGATAACCAACTGACTTAATTAAACAAAATACTTCACAGTGAATTAAAATCTAATGAGCTACGAAATAAAACATTTAAAACCCCACAACGTAATATTTTGAATTTAGTTGAAAAAATCGCAAACGTACAGAAAAAATTTGTAACTTCAGCAATTTAAAAAACCAGTTAGTGTTTTTTGTTAATGTTTTCTTTCGTAGCCCATGGTATGTTCCTTCACTGTGAATCATCAAACGTACTTTAGTCGATTGGTTTTCACTGTTGCATGGCAGCAGAACCAACAAATTTTGACTTTGACGCACCGTTACGAGAAACTAAGTCAGCTAAAATTGTTTCGTAAGAGGAAACTGCACTCAAAAGTATTGTCTACGAAATTAGCACTAATTCATATAAATATAAAATTATGACTTGATCGCACTTGAACATCATTAAACACAAAAGTCGTATGCCAATGTTGTGTTCATGTACCGGAAGGATATGTAGAGAGTACCAGTTATCAGAACATTAGCAGAGCTTCAGAAAACTTTCTGAACGTTCATTGAATAGGCTTTACAAAAACAAGTCGATGACATTTTAACACAACTCATGTGGCAATGCACAATTGGCCATTACCTGGTTTACTGGTGGCACTACTGGGTAGCTGCTTGCTATAATACATAATGGCTCTACTGAGCTGGCACAGCTATGACTGAATTACGGGAAAGATATATTCGAATTACCATTATTCACACATTAGTGGATCTTAGATATTTGTAGAACTATGGCTTACATCGATGGTGGCCTACATGATGCGCAGCTGTAGTTAGAGTAATCGCATGTTATGTGTGACATATTTACTACGGCTGTGTGCTGGCGCATTGAAAATGGCCCCCATGCAACGGTTATAGGTTATGGGTGGTCCAATTTTTTGTGACCATGTAAGCATATATATATATATATATATATATATATATATATATATATATATATATATATATATATATATATATATATATACACCACCCACGCCTAACTTTTCAATAGCACCTCAGTGTAGTAAAACACGGTCGGTCGTCTGTGTTTTACTACACTAATGACACTGCTGCAAGCCTTAATCTAGTTCGTATTCCTCTTGAATTTGAGTTATATGGCAAGCATGCTCGTGTCAAATACTGCAAGCCTGATTAAATATTGTATTGTAATTAAATTTGACTGAGTAATCTTGTTCATGATACTACCTTTACAACTTTCTTTAAACATATTCTAGGTTTGCAATATTTTTTTTTTACTGTACGAGCTGTCATATCACATAGTTATTATAAAATTTCACAAGCTACTTAAAAAAAATTAATGCGGTACTATGCTTCAATACAATGTATAATTATATTATTTTTACTAAACTGTCATGTGGAAATTCACAATACACGAAAACATTCTCCTGTAAATAAATCGCACACATCACGCCATTTTGTTGGTCTGTGCAATTTAAATCATGTAGATGAGTTAATCTTTATCCCGGCCGTCGATAGGGTGGCATGAGGTTAGTACGTAGCGACACGTGTACTTCGAGATTTTAAGTTGTTTTTTACCGAAAATAATCAAGTATACGAGGTTTATTTTTTTAACCTCCTATCGGCTGTAATAAAAAAACGGGAATGAATTAGGAAATTATTTTAATGTCAAACAAACGTACATCTTTATACTATTTTTCTAAATAAATCACCGGGCAGATTGAGGCATTTGCCGTACCGATGCACCAGCTTGCCGATATCCTCCTTACAGTCCGTATTTGGCACCGAGTGACTTCCACATTTTCCCCACGTTGAAACAGTGGCTTGGAGGACGACACTTCAACACCCATGATGAACTGCAGGACACTGTTAGAACGTGGCTGAATAGGCAGGAGGCATCATTCTTTGCAGAGGATATCGGCCAGCTGGTGCATCGATACGACGAATGCCTCAATCTGCACGGTCATTATGTGGGAAAATAGTGTATGGAACTGCGTTTCTCTTAACATTAAAATAATTTCGTAATCAATTCCCGTTTTTTTTTATTACAGCCGATCGGAGGCTGAAAAAATAAACATTGTATAATTATAAACACAAATTTATAAATAATTCAAGACCTTTCCTACAAAGCTCTTAAACTGCTTTTCATTTTCACGAAACTATCCGACATATGCTGATTGTGTCAATGTACGAAAAGAAAATTAACCTCAAATGATGAAAGAAAAATGGTTTAAAAATGTCACGCCTATTACAAAAATAATTTCGGAGCCTCTCTTAATTGCAAAAATCTGTTTTTTTTTCAACTGGTTATATCTGAAAAACTAACCACAGGATTCGTGTGAAACTATTTCAGAAACCTGCAATGGACTTGGCTTAAAAATTCCACCAATAAAAAGATGGAGTCACCAATGAAAGTGTCTGTCAGGCAAGTGATCTACGATACTACTGCGCTACACTGCACTGCCTTGTGGTAGTGGCGACACCGCAACCAGATGAGCCAGTCAACATCGCCCTTGTCGCCATGCCTTACTCACAAAAACACGTGTCCAATAGACGGGCTTGAGTGAGAGATAAACTGTGCCGTTTTGTCAGATTTATGCTCTTTTTATTTGTATTATCCTATACGTGTTTTATTGATTCTAATATGAAGGAGATTTATTAATTGAATTTAACCGTTATTAATATTTGAAGGGTATTGTGAATATTTACTTCTATGTAGCTTTTCTCTGCTGGATATACTAAATTTTATTTCATGTTCTTCAGTCCAGACAAGCGACCACAACCAGGCCGCTTCACAGCTAACATCTCACCACCGCTATCGCCTTGTAATACAACCCACAAGAAATACTGTACGTACTTGCAGCCACGTGTTAATCTTGGAAATCTTTGAAACATCTAAAAAATTGTGGTTATGAACATAATCGCTACTTAATCGGAGAAATGTTTGATGTTTGACCGTAGGAAGGTGGTATGGAGAAATACGCGGTTATTTTATTAGTCACCAATACAGCTCTAACGTACCGAATGAACGTGATTTTACTTCAATGGAATACTGAATTGTCTTAAAGATAATTTCAATACATATTTTATTTTTAGTTTGATCTCTCTTCACGGCGTAGAATAGATTAGAAATATATTTAGCCTATGTGAGAGTTGACGATTGTTATTTTTTAATTTCTTCGTGACATTTTACATTTCTTTTTTTATTTCCTTGGTAACATTTTAATTTCTATGTAGCAAACAAAATATAAACTACATGAAGTTGTTAAGAAATCGGCAAATAACCAAGAGCATACGTTGTTAACTTTTTTAATAATTTCAAAAGACTTTTTCCTTGCCTGCACTGTACAGTGTAAAGCAAAACTTGCTTTCCCTCACAGAGACTTCGAAGGCAGACATACGGTATTAAAAAAATGTTGTACGTTGCAAAATTTCTAATGCGGGAAAGTAAATGTTACATGAAGAGCACTTCGTGCATTTTGCTGTTTGGGATATCCTTTACCTGGTACCTATCACACGTTTCAGTATTCGCCGCTTTAATGGAACCTTGGCTTCCTTAACCGTGATAACCGCTACTGATTCCATTGCTACACGCTCTGTTATTCAGGCTGTAGACAACACATACGAAGGAGTTTCCTTATGTAACTAAGCTAGTGTCCTTCTAGAGTAGCTAAAACCATACTTCGCTTGTCAAATGAATTCTGAAGAAACCAAATGCCCTGTAGCCTCAAGGTAAGAACATTTTACCGCATATATTATAATTTTACACTTAAATTTAAACGAATCATTTCTTTGAAGTGCCACGGTTGGATAACGTTTCAAGATAATATGACACGACATTTACTATATTATCTTATAACTTTCTCTACACACACATAACACACACACATATATGTATATATAAGATACAGTCACTGACTGACTGGCTGATAGACGGACAATAACCCATACATAACAACACATTCCATAACCGAGAGACCTAGAAAAGTGGAATTTTAAATATGGGTTCTCGTCGAGGCGTAGGCTAGCACGGTATCATCTCCAGTACATTCACGTCAGCCAAATCATAGCCGATATTAATACTTCGCGAAACTTTTCTAAGACGTTCAAACCTACATTTCGTTCTCATCCATCAAACAAAACCCAATTTTCATCAAGACGAACGCACCTTTATAACTCACATGTACTACTACACCAGACATATTACTCAGGCAGTACACACAAAACTCCATTGGAACATAGCCTACTATTAAAACACATGTAAAAATCAATTAATATACCAGAAACCAAATCAATCTCCATGTAACATTTGATGATTTATTTCCGAAGTTACATAATTACTATGAACGTATCCAAATTTTGTACCTGAATTCCGGTCATAACTAGACAAACGCACTTAATGTACAGGGTGGCCAATAATAAGTGTTACAAATTGATAGGGATGGTAGATGTGCATGTTTGGAACATATTTGATTAAGGAACCCATGTCCGGAAATGCATCCTTATACCTGCAATGGTGCGCCAAAGTAACAGGGGTAGGCAGGCAACCTGGCGACAACAAGCCAGTGAAAACATCTGTTGTGTTGTGTTATGTACTACCCGCTTTGACGCTCTGTGACTGTACGAGACACCGTGCATGTGTTACACTCGCTACGTTTATTATCGTAGTTGTAGAGGCTACATGGAAGGCTACACATTGGCAGAGCTAGCCGATATGCAT